>JAPFFP010106445.1:0-19126 GCA_026153255.1 Solanum medicagineum
CTCATATGAAGGGGTTATGAACTATGTGGTATTCCTCACCCTCATATGCAATGTAAGGCTATGTATTATCTCATACAAACATGTAGGGGATATGACCTATGCTACCTTCTACCCTCATGTGCTATTCATTATTTCATGTACTACCATTACCTACTAGTAGGGTTTATGACTCATGTTATATTCCTTACCCTCTAGTACAAGGTATTTGGATGATCCAAGTATGTCTCCTTATTATGTTAAATAAGTTATGCAAGTATGATTATTTTCAAGCATATTTTACATCAAACATTGTTCATGCATGCCATGTTGTTAAGATACTATCTCTTGCTATGATTATGCATTTTGATTATATTGTCTATCTCTTGTTGCATTGCATCCTACATAATTATTACATTCCAATGTAGTAATGGATACTCTATGCCTACATGATATTACCATGAGGAACCGGTTCCCCGCTTGAGCATCTCCATCCATGTGGCTAGTACAAATTCACTCAAGCTTGTTGGTGAGTCTTCCATTCCGGGGACGTTGCTTATGATCTCTTACTATGTTCTGAACTACCTTTCTTTTATGTAAATGTTGACTATGAGGTTAAGCCTGGTTGCTTGTCTTTGCCCCCGCTCTTATCCATGTATTAGAGGTGTTGTTAGACATGTCATGTGTAATGTTATGATTATTGACTCCCTCTTGACTCTTATTGTTACGATATGAAAGCTTTCCCTTAGACCCGGCTATCCCTATTTCTACTGTTTGATGCTATTTTCATTGCTTCTGTGACCAAGGATTTGTAATAATATGCTACGAGGCTTGTTTGGGGTTCCTTCATGTTCCCCATTCGCCTGTCACCTCTAAGCCCTAGGCTTGGGTTGTGACAGGATGTGTAATTGATATGCTAAGAGGCTTGTTTGACGTCCCTTTGGGTTCTCATTCGCCATGTCAAGTCGAGGCCCTGGGCTTGGGTCGTGACAAACTTGGTATCAGAGCACTAGGTTGTTAATGGTCTTCGACATCCAATACACCGTGCCGATTAGATTTTTATTCATGGTTGTGAAGTATACCACAACTATGAGTAAGAGGCTATGAGGAGTTTTAGGAAATGCTTGCCTTCTTCTTGATCCATGTCGTGATATAGAATTTAAGGTAAGGCTTTCCCCTAACGAATGTTCTTTGCTATGCTAGATCATGCCTATCCCAAGAGGAAGGAGAACTCGTACACCCGAAGAAAAACTGGGCTCATGAAGAGTTCAGGGATACTATTGCTATGCTATCTCAAGCTATGACTAATCAAATAAACCAAGGATCCCAAGCCCCTCATGCTCTTACTCTGGCATCTAGGGTAAGGGACTTCACGTGGATGAACCCACCGGAGTTTCATCGGTCTATAATGGATAAGGACCCTCAAGAATTCATTGGTGAGGTGTACAAAGTGTTGTCTATCATGGGTGTTACCTACCATTTCAAAGGGGTGGCCCAAATATGGTTTACTCAATGGAAGAAGGAGAAGGGGAACAACAATGTGATTCCTTGGGAGGAGTTTAAGGTGGCATTTCTCAATTGGTTCTTCCCTCTTAAGCTAAGGGAGGCCAAGATGATGGAGTTCATGAATTTTAATCAAGTGTCTATGAGTGTGAGGGAGTATGCCCTCAAGTTCAGCTAACTCTCTAAATATGCTCCACAAATTGTGGCCGAGCCAAGGTCTATAATGAACAAGTTTGTGATGGGTGTGTCCGACTTGGTAAGTGAAGAATGTTATGCCACCATGTTGATTGGTGATATGGACTTGTCCCGCCTCATGATTTATGCCGAACAACTGGATGGGGAAAAGTTGAGAAAAAGAAGAACTGATGAGGCAAGAGGGCCCGTTTTGAAGGAAGGTTCCAAAGTCCCAAGGGTGGCTGGTTTCATCAAGGCCAAGGGTCTTCAAATGCTCCTAATAGAAGGTTTGCTAATGACAACCCAAGGGCCCAAGGAGGTGGTGGGGTGATACCTAATGCTATGTGCCCAAGATGTGGTAAAGGCCATCATGACCCTTGTTTGAGGGACACTAATGCTTGCTATAGTTGTGGAGAAGTGGGTCACAAGAAGATTGATTGTCCTCGTAATCAAAACAAGGTTAGCGATGGTCGTCCACAAGGCTAGGGTGCAAATGTGGTTCCTTTGGAGAGGGGAGGTCAACAGGGTTGTGCCCCAAGGCACAATCGATTCTATGCCCTTCCAGGGATGGAAGGGGTAGATGAGGTGCCCGATGTCGTCACTGGTATGTTAAATTTCTTTGATTTTGATGTGTATGCATTGATAGACCTGGGTACCACTCTTTCTTTTGTTACTCGTTTTGTTGTCTTCGTGTTGAACCCGAATTGTTGTGTGAGTCATATGAGGTGTCTACTCCCGTTGGTGCATCCATTATTGTTAGAAGGGTCTATAGAAATTGTCTCGTTTTCATTTTGCATAAACTATTCTTGTGATTTTGTTGAGATGGATAGGTGGATTTTAATGTCATTCTTGGGATGGATTGGTTGCATGCATATTATGCTTCTATTGGTTGTAGAACCCATAGAGTCAAATTCCAATTCCCTAATGAAACCATTTTGAGTGGGAGAGTCGTGATGTGGTGGTCAAGGGTTGGTTTATTTCTTGCATTAAAGCCTAAAAGTTGATTTATATGGGGTGTCTCTATCATCTTCTGAGGGTTAGGAATGTTGAGTCCAAGGTCCCTCTTGTAGAGTCAGTTATGGTGGTTAATTAGTTTCTAGATGTTTTCCCTAATGATCTTCCCAGTTTTCCTCCCGAAAGGGAAATAGACTTTGGAATAGACCTCCTTCCCGATACGTAACCCATTTTTATTCCTCCTTACCATATGGTCCTGGCAGAGTTAAAGAAGTTGAAGGACCAATTGAGGGATTTGTTGGATAAGGGTTTTATTAGGCCAAGCCAATCACCTTGGGGTGCACTGGTGCTAGCCCCCTTCATTGACTTGGTTGGCCACAACTTGGGCAAGCATAGTGTGATCATCTTGGAGATTTGTAAAGAAGAAGTTTGGGTCCCTTAGAATGTACATTGATTACCGGAAACTTAATAGAGTCACCATCAAGAATAAGTACCCTCTACCAAGGATTGATGATCTTTTTTGACTAACTTCAAGGGGCTAGTCTCTTCTCTAAGATTGATCTTCGATCTGGGTATCACCAAGTGAAGGTGTGGGAGGGTGACATTCCCAAGACGGCCTTCCGGATAGTATGGACACAAAGAATTCATGGTTATGTTTTTTGGGTTGACCAATGCACTATCTCTCTTCGTGGACCTTATGAATAGGGTCTCCAAACCTTACCTATTTATTGATGATATCTTGATTTATTCCCATAGTGAGGAGGAGCATGTGGATCACTTGAAGGTGGAATGGAAAATCTTGAGGGAAGAGAAGTTGTAGGCCAAATATGAGAAATGTGAGTTTTGGTTGAAAGAGGTTGCGTTCCTAGGTCATGTAGTGTCGGGGATGATATTAAGGTGGATCCTAAAAAGATGGAAGATTAGAAATTGGCCTAGAACATTGACTTCATCAGATACTAGAAGCTTCTTGGGCTTAGCAGGTTATTACCAGAGGTTTGAGAATGGGTTCTCATCTATTGCTTCTCCTATGACTAAGTTGACTCAAAAGAAGGCCAAATTTGTATGGACCGATGAGTGTGAAGAAGGTTTCCAATCCTTGAAATATAAGCTTGTCTTCGCTCCTATCTTGTCACTACCAGAAGGGTTAGAAGGATTTGTTGTGTATTGTGATGCCTCAAGAATTGGTTTAAGTTGTGTAATGATGCGAAATGATAAGGTGATAGCCTATGCTTCTAACAACTTAAGGTGCATGAGAAGAATTATCCTACCCATGAACTTGAATTGGTTGTCATGGTATTTGCTTTAAAAATGTAGCGTCATTATTTGTATAGAGTGCATGTTGATTTGTTTACCGATCATAAGAGTCTCCAATATGTGTTCACCCAAAAAGAACTCAACTTGAGACAACGAAGGTGGTTAGAGCTTCTTAAAGATTATGATATGAGTGTGCATTATCACCCCGGTAAGGCTAATATTGTGGCTGATGCTTTGAGTAGGGTGTCTATGGGTAGCCTAGCTCATGTTGATGATGGTGGCAAAGAGGTGGCTAGAGAGATCCGTCGGTTGGCTAGGTTCGGAGTTAGGTTGGAGGAGGTTGACAATGTGGAGTAGTGGTAGTTGATGGTTCCAAATATTTATTGATTGAGGAGGAGAAGGCAAAGTAAGATCTTAACCCCACTTTGTAAGAATTAAACGCCTTGGTGAGAGATGGCAAGGTGGAGGTTTTCTCCTAAGGGGGAGATATTTCCTTTAGGTACTAAGGTAGGTTGTGTGTTCCTAGTGTGGATGATTTGAAAGAGAAAATTCTTGATGAGGCTCATAATTCTTTCTACTCTATTTACCCTAGTTCTACAAAAATAGATTTGAGGGAAGTGTTTTGGTGGGGTGGTATGAAGAAAGACATTGCTAAGTTTGTGTTTGGTTGCCATAATTGACAACAAGTGAAACCCAAGCATCAAAGGACGGATGGCCTAGCCCAAGATATAGAGATTCCTACTTGGAAGTGGGAGGAAATCAACATGGAATTTGTGATTGGGTTGCCTAAGACTAGAAAGGGTTTTGATTCTATTTGGCTTGTGGTTGATAGAATGACAAAGTCAGCTCATTTCCTATCAGTTAAGACTAGTTTTGGGGCCAAAGAATTTCTAGATTGTAAATTCATGAGTTGGTTAGGTTGCATGGGTTTCCCTTATCTATCATATCAGATTATGGTGCTCAATTCACTTCTCACTTTTGGAGGTCCTTCCAAAGAGGTCTTGGTACCAAGGTAAAGCTTAGTATGGTCTTTCACCCTCAAATAGATGGCCAAGCCGAAAGAATTATCCGAACTCTTGAGGATATGCTTAGAGCTTGTGTATTGGAGTTTAAGGGTAGTTGTGATGACTATCTTCGATTGATTGAGTTTGCTTATAATAATGGTTATCATGCAACCATTGGTATGGCTCCTTTTGAGGCCCTTTATGGTAGACGTTGTAGGTCACCGGTTGGATAGTTTGAGGTAGGGGAGATGGCTTTGTTGGGTCCAGATTTGGTTTTGGAGGCCATGGAGAATGTATGTTTGATAAGAGAAAGATTGAAAACAGCCCAAAGTGGTCAAAAGTCCTATATTGATGTGAGGAGAAGGAATCTTAAGGTTAGTTTTGGTAAAAGGGGTAAATGGAATCCAAGATTTGTTGGTCCTTGTAGAGTGTTGAGGAGGATTGCTAAGGTGGCATATGAGTTGGAGTTGCCAAATGATATGAATATGATTCATCCGATCTTTCATGTGTCTATGTTAAGGAAGTGTATGGGTGATCCAAGTGCCATTGTGCCTCTAGATGTTGGGGTGTTGTTGAAGACAATTTGACTTATGAAGAGGTTCCGGTAGAAATTTTTGATAGACAAGTGAAGAAGTTGAGGAACAAGGATGTTGCTTCCGTCAAGGTCCTGGAGAAACCAACAAGTTGAGAGTGCTACATGGGAAGCCGAGGCAGACATGCAAAAGCCATATCCCTATCTCTTCCATTCTACTCAAGCCTAAGGTACTAATTCAAGTCCCCTATGTGATTTGAAGTCTTATGTTTCAGCCCTTATGTCATTGCATGCATTCATGTTTATGTTGACAAGTTCATGGTGATTTTGACGCTTATGTTGAGATTTTGAAATAATGCTTAAGTGCATTGTTGCATTCATGTGTTGGGATGAACTCATCTTGATTATTTCTCTCACATAGGCTTCTTTGATATGCAGGGACTAAAGTTCCCAAGGGGGAGATATTAAAACTACCCAAAAAGTGCGTGAAAATGTGCCTCAGAAATGTCCATATTCGTAATTTTCATATATCTCAAAATCTGTGTGTGATATCGAAAATCCCACTTCATATTCGTGATCAAGGGGAAAATTGAGTGGGAAATGGGTCTAACCCCGATTTTAGAGCAATCGTATCAAAATTTAATTTTCCAAATTTTTCGATTTTCAGAATTGATCCGCGCTCCTAGCAAACGCGGCCAGGGTGCGGACCTATATATATTTTTGCCAGTTTTGTTGTTTCGATCAAAGGCCTTTGGGTCTTTGGCCTAAGCATTCCTATGCGTAAAAACACATATACTTAGTCATATTTCAACCTCATATCATTCAAGAAATTCCCTTAAACCCTCTCTAGCAGTTAGACAAATATTTCACCCCAAAATTCAAGTGTCCCAATCTCATTCCGAATTTAAGGATTTCATTCAAGCTTCAAGTTCTTAATCAAATCTTCATCAAGGAAATCTCTAAAGTTGAGGTATGTAGGTTTCAACCATTGGGTCCTTTCACCCATTGTGCCTAACCTTCCTATTTACATAAATTGCATGTTCCTAAGTTGATTGACGTGTGGGTTGTACTTATTATGAATTTAATTATAAACTATGTTGGGGTTTCATAAAATTGTGACTATTTAAGCATGTTTTGAGTTATGAATCTATGACTCATTATGTGATTTAATGAGGGGTTTTGATGTATCTTGCATAAGATTATTACCAAATGTTGGTGGGTGGTTTTACATTAATTTTTCTCATATGATTTCACTCTTGAATTGCTTGATTTTATACTAGTATTACAGACCTGCCAAGTGTTTGATAAAACTTTCGGTTATGGATTCTTGAGTTATTGAAGGTCTAATGCATGATATATGAGTTAAGTGACTTTATGATGATGAAAGGAATGTATATATGTGTTGATTTCATGAATAGTATCTATGGTGTTGCAAGTTGACCACGCCTTATTCAGGGCGTGGTAGGCCCGAACAACCATGTCGGGGGGTTTGTACCTCAATCGCCTCGCTCGGGGGTGGTAGGCCCATGCAACCATGTTGGGAGGTTTGTGCTTCAATCACCTCACCAAAAGGGTGGTAGGCCTTGGTCTCTATTATGATGGTTCCTTCCTACACATGTAATATGTTCTATATAAGCATGTTTAACTTCAAGCATCATTCATGCATGCCATATTGTTACTATGTTCATCCATTGCCTATATGTATGTGTTTTTCTTATGTTGCCAATCTCTTGTGGCATTACATCCTACATACTTAGTATATTCAAACGTATAATGCATACTATATGCCTACATGATGTTACCATGTAGAAACCGGAGCTCCACTTGACCATCTTCTTCCTTCACGTGGCTAGTGCTATCTTTTAAGCAAGCTTGTGAGTTCTCAACTCCGAGCACAATAGCTATTGCTCCTATGTTACGTAAAGACTCTTTGCTTTGTTTAGATGCTTATGACTATGAGGATGAGCTCGGAAAGTTGTCTTGGCCCCGCCCAATCTTTGTTAGAGGTGTTGTTGGACAAGTTATGTATTTATGCTTTGAGCTTTGACTCATTTGATGATTTATGCTATGAAAGACTTCCCTTAGTCCCTTTATCTTTATTTATATTCTCTTAAAGTTGTTTGATTGCTTCCGCGACCAGGGATGTGTAAATGATATGCTAAGAGGCTTGTTTGGGGTCCCTTTGGGTTCCCATTTGTCATGTCACGTCTAGGACCTAGGCTTGGGTTGTGACAGCCCTCCCTTTCCTCAAGCTCCTCAAGAAGGAGGGGTAGCCCAAGAAGAGTTTTGAGATGCTATCACAATGTTGGCCCATACTATAACCAACCAAATTAATCAAGGGGCGCAAGCCCCTCATGCACCCATTGCAGCCTTTAGGGTGAGGGATTTCACTAGAATGAACCCACTAAAGTTCCATGGATCCAAGCCGAAAGAGGATCCCCAAGAGTTTATCGATGAAGTGTATAAAGTGCTATCTATCACGGGGGTCAATTTGAAAGAGAAAGCAGAGTTCTTTAGCGGCCTACCAACTCAAAGTTGTGGCCCAAATGTTGTTACCCAATGGAAATCAGAGAGGAGACATTATGAAGCTATTCCTTGGGAGGAGTTCAAAGTCGCATTTCCTTCACCGATTTTTTCCTATCAATCTAAGAGAGGCTAAGATGATGGAGTTTATGAACCTTAAGCTAGGTTCCATGACGGTGAGGGACCATGCCCTCAAGTTCAACAAAATATCCAAATGTGTTCCACATTTGGTGGCCGACCCTAGAGCTAGAATGAAAAAGTTTGTGTCAGGGGTGTCCGACTTGGTTAATGAGGAATGTTGTACCACCATTCTAGTGAGTGATATGGATTTGTCTTGACATATGACTTATGCCAAGCAATTAGAGGGGAAAAAGCTTAGAAAAAGGATAAGTGGTGAGTCCAAGAGGGCTCGTATTAAAGGTGGTTTCCAAGGTTCCAAGGGTGCCCGATTTCATCAAGGCCACAAGTTCCAAGCACAAGGTCTTCCAATGCTCCTAATAAGAGAAGATTCCAAGGTGGTGGTAGTGGTGGTATGACTCACCCTAAGTGCCAAAGATGTAGTAGGAACCATAGTGGCCGATGCTTGAGAAACTCTATTGCTTTCTTTGGATGTGGTGAGGTGGTTCACAAGGTTATTGATTGTCCTCATGCTCAAAATAAATGAGAGATGGTCATCCTCAAGGCCAAGGTGCTAATGCGGGTCCAAGGGCAAATGGAGGCCAATAATGGGGTGCTCCAAGGCAAAATAGATTTTATGCTCTTCAAGGAAAGTAAGGGGTCGAAGAGGTGCCTAATGTCATCACCTGTACGTTAAAGATTTTTTTATTTTGATGTGTATGCATTGATAGATCCGGGTGCCACTCTTTCTTTCATTACTTCTTTTGTTGCCAAAAAGCTTCATGTGAGTCCTGAATTGTTTTGTGAATCGTATGAAGTGTATACCCCGTTGGTGAGTCCATTGTTGCTAAAAGAGTCTATAGAAATCGTCCCGTATTCATTTTGCATAAAGTCTTGCTTGTGATTTTGTTGCATTAGGTCTGGTGGATTTTGTTGTCATTCTTGAGATAGATTGGTTGCATGCATATTATGCTTCTATTGATTGTAGAACTCGTAGGGTTAAATTCCAATTCCCTAATGAGCCCGTCCTTGAGTAGCAAAGTCGTGATGTGGTAGTCAAGGGTAGATTCATTTCTTGTCTAAATGTCCAAAATTTGATTTCTAAGGGTTGCCTTTATCATCTTGTGAGGGTTAGGGATGTCGAGTCCAAAGTCCTTCCTATTGAATCGGTTCCAGTGGTTAATGGGTTCCTTGATGTCTTTCCTAGTGAGCTTCCCGATGTTCCTCCCGAAAGGGAAATAGACTTTGGTATAGACCTCCTTCTCGATACTCAACACATTTTTGTTCCCCTTTACCGTATTTCCCCACCAGAATCAAAGGAGTTAAAGGATCAATTTGACAGATTTGTTGGAGAACGGTTTCATAAGGCCTAGTAACTCACCTTAGGGTGCACCGGTGTTTTTTGTGAAGAAAAAGGATAGTTCTTTTAGAATGTGCAATGATTACCGGCAACTTACTAGGGTTACCATAAAGAACAAGTACCCTCTACCAAGGATTGATGACCTTTTTGATCAACTACAAGGGGCTAGTCACTTTACCAAGATTGATCTTCGGTCCGGATACCACCAAGTGTAGGTGGGGGAGAGTGATATTCCCAAGACGGATTTTTGGACTTGGTATAGGCACTTTGAGTTTGTGGTTATGTCCTCTGAATTGACTAATGCACCGGCTGTATCAATGGATCTCATGCATCAGGTCTTTAAACCCTACCATGACATGTTTGTGGTGGTCTTTATTGATGATATATTGATTTTTATAGGGTGATGAGGAGGGTTGGCAAGGTAGCTTACTAGTTGGAATTGCCTAGAGAAATGGATTTGGTTCATCCGGTGTTTCATGTGTCTATGTTGAGGAAATGTGTGGGTTATCCGAATGCTATTGTACCTATTGATGTTGTGGGTGTTGTTGAAGATAATTTGACCTATGAAGAGGTTTCGGTTCAGATTTTGGATAGGTAAGTGAAGAGATTGAGGAACAAAGAGGTGGCTTCCGTTAAGGTCCTTCAGAGGAATCAACAAGTTGAAAGTGCTACATGGGAGGCCGAAGCGGACGAGAAAAAGCAATATCCTTACCTTTTCAACTCCAATCAAGCCTATGGTATTTATCTAAGTTCTTTACATGATCTTAAGTCTTAAGTTCAGCTCTCATGCCATTGCAGACATTCATGTTTAAATTGACAAGTTCATGATAATTTTACACATATGATAAGATTTTTTAAATGATGTTTAAGTGCATTTTTGCATCCTTGTGAGGGCTGAAGTTTGTCATGCTTACATCTCTCATATACATCTCTTTGAAATTTGGGGACAAATGTTCTCAAGGGGGAGATATTATAATGACCCTTAAAAGTGCCCGAAAATGTGCCTCGAAAGTGCTCGAAATCGTAATTTTCATATATCTCAAAAACCATGCTTGCTATCGAAAATTCAACTTTGTATTCTTTATCATGGGGTCAAATTGAGTGGGAAATGGTTCTAATCACGATTTAAGAGAAAATGATTAGCAATTTTATTTTTCATAATTTTTGATTTCCAGAATCGATCTGCAACAGTACCGCGACACGCAGCCGTCATGGACCTATGTAAATCTTTCCTTCATGATAGGTACGCATCGCGGACCAGTGTATTTTTGGTGCCAGTGATTTTTTCTCGGTCCAAGGCTTTTGGGTCTTGGGCGTAAGTGTTCCCAAACGTGAAAATATCTATATTTAGTCATTTTTCACCCTCATTTCATTCTAAACATCTCCCAATACTCATTCAAACACCTAAACATTATTTTATCTCCTAAAATTCAAGTCTCAAAACCGCATCCGAATCTAAGGATTTCCTCCCAAGCTTCAAGTCTCCATCTCCAATCTTCATCAAGTTCATCTCTAAAGCCAAGGTATGTGGGTTTCTTTCATGGGTTCCTTCCACCCATGATATCCAAGCTTCCTTTTGCTCAAAATTTGCATGATTCAAAGTTTATTTATTAATGGGTCTTTCTTATTATGAATTTCACTGCATACTATGTTGGGGTTTATGAAATTATGACTGTTTTACTATGTTTTGGACTATGAATCTAATATCTAATGTGAGTTTTGATAAAGGGTTTTCATGTATATTGCTTGAAGGTATTACCAAGTATCTATTGATGATTTTACATTGAATTTCCTAGCATGATAACACTCTTGAATTGCATGGTTTTACAATAGCACTGCACACCCTCTAAGTGTTTGATAAAATGTCTGGCTATGGTTTCTTAAGAAATTGAAGATCCTATGCATGTCTTATGAGTTGAACGACTATATGATGATGGAATGATGAAGGAATGTACGTATATGATAATGAAAGAAGTGTGTGTGTGTGGGTGTGTGGGTGTGTGTGTGTGTATGTGTGTGTGTGTGTGTGATATTATCTCTATAGTATTGGGGATAACCAAGCCTAGCTCGGAGGGTTGTAGGCCTAGGTAACCTTGGTGAGGGGTTGGTACCTCGATCGCTTAGCTCGGAGGGTGGTAGGCTCAGGTAACCTTTTTGGGGTTCATACCCATCAACCTTGTTGGGGGTTTGTGCCCATCAACCTTGTTTGGGGGTTTGTACTCCATCAACCTTGTTGGGGGGTTTGTACTCCATCAACCTCATGAAGGGATTTTGTACCTCATGCTCCTATCCAAGGGGGTGGTAGGCCTTGGATTGCACTAAGAATAGTCACTCCTTACACTTACTTTATGATCCATAAAAGCATGGTTTACTACGAGCATCTTTCATGCATGCCATATTGTTATATGCACTCATTGCCTATGCTTATGCATTTCGATTATGTTGCTATCACTTGTTGCATTGTATCCTACATACTTAGTACATTTAAATGTACTAACGCATACTCTATGCCTCCATGATGTCACCATGTAGGAACCGATGTGCCGCTTGACCATCCTCCTCCTCCACATGGCTAGTACAATTATCTCTCAAGCTTATTGGTGAGTCCTCCACTCCGGGGACGTGCTTATGATCTCTTGCTATGTACTAAGGCTATCTTTTCATTACTTATGTATTGACTATGAGGGTGAGGCCAGTTGTATGTCGTGGACCTCGCTCTTATCTATGTAGTAGAGGCGTTGCTGGATATACTATGTATCTATGCTATGAGCCTTGACTCTCTTATTTCTTGATGTTATGATATGGAAGTTTACCTTTAGTCCCAATTCCCTTGTTTATGATTATCCGTCATTGTCATTTTAATTACTTCAGCAACCAAGGATGTGTAATGATATGCTATGAGGCTTTTTTGGGGTTCCTTCGAGTTCCCCATTTGTCGGTCATGTCTAGGCCCTAGGCTTGGTCGTAACATCCTGGAAACTAGCATCCTATTTAAAGGAGGGCACATTATCATTGGGCTTTGTATGATTTTGGGCAGGTGACATCCTTTCGTTTATATAGCCTCTTAGGCCTTAGCTTAGATTATACTAATATTGCCCGATGAGTTGTTTTACACAGAGAAGAGGCCTAGGAAAGGCCGAATATGGGCTAGTACCTTGAGACAGGCATGTGTTCTGAATTGACTTGTACCTATATGAAATGTTTATAGCCTGTTGCTACTGAGATATGAGGACCAGGAGACTGTGTATTGATTATATGTGATACTGTGGCTTGACTCTGGTATAGATATGACTCGGTTGGTTTTGGGCAACCTGGATATTTATGATTTGCCGTAATGGTCTATGTTTACTCTAGGCACTTGTGATTGACAAGGTTATAGTATACTTGGCCTTAGTAAGGCATGATCCTATAGTGATATGTGATATATATACTTTGGTAAATTACTAACAGTTGTTGTTCGTTGGTTCGTTTCATATGATGTTGGAGTTGATTGCGATTACGTGGTTTGGATTAAGACTATTGGATACCTAGGTTGAGAGTGTCATCGTCAACATTCATATTGGGCATGATATGACTTTGGATTTACGAATCTGGATAGATGGGTTAGGTGAGCGATTGATTGATACCTCGATTCCCAGATGACATTCCCTGTTATTGTTCAAGCACCGGTGACCACGCCGGATTATTCAAGTTCACGAATTATGTGCCCCCTGTTTCGAGTTTCGATGGTCATGCCTGAGTGCCGAGTGATAGATATCGATTCTGCGGACCGAGCATCGACTGAGATTTGGGTCGAGGACATCGATTGATATTCCGTAGGGCTAGGCCCTGTGATTAATATTCTGTGGGGCTGGGCCCCCTGATTGACATCTTGAGATAAGACACTATTATTTATGCGAGGGGGATTATTTCTCCCATGGGGGACATATCTCATCGTTATGTTGAGTTTCAGACTATCTAAACCTAGCTGACTGCTCAACCGAGGCCAGATCAGAGGACTATGGATCGGGTGTCACGTGTCGGCAAAAGGTCGAGGACCCAATTGACTTGTGATTGTTGGGGCGAGGCCCGTGATTGATTACCTATAGATCCACATACCTATTCACACCCTAATTGTGCATGGGTATACCTCTTGGGCTTATGGGGGCTCGGGGGGCATTCAGGCCCTAGATACTAGGGCCTTACATCTACGTACAGCTGACTCTTGTTTTGATGATATGGAGAGCTAGGCTCTGTGATTGTTCTATGAGATTCTGTGATTTTCTGTCGGCATTATTATTGTGCACGGGTTTACCTTCTTGGCGTGTAGGGGCCCAAGTGGTGTATAGGCATAGATACTAGGGTCTTGCACCCGCGTACAACACTATGCCTCTGTTAGGGGCCATTGCGATATAATCCTATGCAGTTTTTGTTAGTGGTATTGATGTTCATCACTTGGGTTGGTTATCATTGTTCATCTCGATTGTCGTCTCATGGTTGTTAAGGGTTTCCAAACATGTTTATGCCTTGATCTGAGTTTGTTTTGCTACACTACTATAGTTCTCTTTACATTTGGGACTATTAGAAGTTTGTTTATGTTGGTGTATATGCATTTTATTATTAAAATATTAAGTGCATATGTTAGTGGATATAAATTGTGGTAGAAATGGTTATTAGTTCTTGTAACTTATATGACCATTAGTTCTTATAACTCGTATGGTCATTAGCTTTGTTAGTTTTTTTAAAAAGATGAATAGGCCAACAAAAAGGGATTGAAAAAGTCTCTCAATGGATTGAAGTTGTCAATAGCTTTCAATAATTTTATTAAGCATTGAGGGGCTTTAAATAGCCAACCTAAAATAAAAATAAGCATAATTTGAAATTTAAACTAACATAAAATATCTCAACAACTTAACTAAAATTTAAATTCAAATTTATTTAAACTAAATAACTTATTTTGCTAAAAGCTAGTGTAGTAACTAAAAGCAAATATCAACACTCCTCATTTGCTTTAGTTACTGCAATTTGAAAGAAGTTGTTCCTCAATTTTTTCTCTAGCAGTTGATGCTGATTTTTTTTTTTAACTTGCAAACTTCTTTTCTTTCTTTTTTTCATTTGGTTTTGTGTTTAAAAAACACCATCAATGATCTTCTCTTGTTTAAAAATGCTTCCATTTGGAAATTGATAGGATTTGCAAAGAGTTGTTGTGATGATCTTTCTTCCATCACAATATCATGTAAAACATATATATCAAAATGAGATTTTGTTATCACTAACCAAATTTGATAAATTTTGCTAGTGAAAATTTGTGGCTCATTCAAAGAAAGACTGCTTCTTGTCATTCTTATGTTAAAAGTTGGTTCAAAAAGCTTGTACATTGAAAAAAGGACGTCTTAAAAATAGCCCTGACGAGTTAAAATGGGTTGAAAAATAGCCCTTGCAGTTAAAAGTAGCCATTATGGGTTAAAATGGTAGCCCTCACGGGTTAAGAAGATAGCCCTTGTGGGCTTAAAAAGTAGCCCCTATTTATTAAAAATAATATGGTAGTTCTTTCAAAGAACTCACAGATCCCATCAGATCAAAATGAGGAATGGGGCAGCAAAAAAAGGGTTGAAAAAATCTCCCAATGGATTGAAGCTTCCAATAGTTTTCATTAATTTTATTAAGCATTGAGGGGCTTTAAATAACAAACCTAAACTAAAAATCAGCATAATTTGAAATTTAAATGTCACGCCCCGAGCCTACACCCTGGACGTGACCGGCACTCAAAAACCATTTCTGGTACCAGGCAAACCACTTGGCCTGGCTACTTACTCAGCGAAAGACTGTTGATAGTAGAAAAAGCCATAAAAGTAATAAGATGATCTAAATCTGTCTGCATAAGCTGAATACGAAAACTTGTAAGCAATGTCTGAATGAACTAGAAATTGAAATACTTATACATGGTCTATCAAACCCCTACTAAACTATCTGAAAGGGCTACTAAGATGGGCCCCAAGTAGCCAGAACTAAACACAAATATTTAATTGAAATAACATGAACATAGGAGCATCGGAATTAGAAGAGGCCTTACTAATAACTGATAGTTGTCAGGTTCTCAACGAAGCGACTGCTGAGCAACTCTGTCACCTGCGTCTGCATCATAATATGATGCAGGTCTTAAGGACATCAGTACGTGGAATGTACAATATGTAAGATGGCCAAAATATTTAATAGGGATATCATAATGCATATCAAAAGACATAATCATTTGGGAAGCAACAATAATCGTAAGACTTGAATGCTGAAAATAACATGTTGAAAACTGATAAGTAAAACTTAGTTTCTTATCTTGGGGAGTTTCTCTAACCGACAACCACCACTATAAGCTTCATGCTGATACAGCGTCTTGCCTATGCTGCCGGAGTTGTCCCATACTTTGCCAGGGTAGGGGATGAATAACTAGGGGAGTGGATCCATCCCAAAACTAGGCCATCTCAGTGGCTAATGAGGAAGGTATTGTAGTACAATCCTATCCTATGCTGGCTACATAGTTTGTGGGTTTGAGTAATTTATTCTACTCTCACCCATATCGTTGCTCAATACTACTCCCAAAATACTTTATGTAGCTCATACTTAAATGATCATAAATTCTTGAAATTTGGCTTCCTCGGGGACTTAGCCCAGCTTACTACATAGCTTTCTCATATAGCTTCTTTGATTTAACTGAAAACTAGAATCACCTCAGTGACTAAAAACATGCTAAATTCTTTGCTAATATGAGAAAATAATCCTCTAAAATGCACTTCTTGAACTTAGCTTTAAAGGTACTCAACTAATCTTTTCTTTTCTTGAAGTATTATCAAGATTTTCAAGAAAATTCAACAATCATATATCTTATTCATAAATGAATATAACTTGATAACAATGCCTTAATTACACAGCATAGACATCAAGAATTTTAGTGTTCATCAGGACTCTAAGTATATCATGGAAATTAACATGCTTTTACAAAAGTTACGGGAACTTAATCTCACTAGTTCTTGAAAGTTCATGAATGAACTAACTTATATTTCTGGAAATATACTCAAAATAATAGTTTTAAGGGGGTCTTACATACCTTGGAAGGAATTTCTTGGAGAGTTGGAGAAATCCCTAAGCGCTACTATCATTTCTTGCTTGAGCGTATGTTATTGAAAGGGTTTGCTCGTTTTTAGAGAATGAGTGAAGAAAATCACATTTTAGGTACTAAATACAACTTAAAATGGATTAGCTTAGGATATAATGTGTAGGAACGGTCGAAATTTACCCTCCCCATTAAAAGAACAAAACTGCTCCGGCAATACATTAGTGAGCGACGCGCACTGGTGTTATTTCTCACTTTTTTGTAAATTCTCACTTTTCGTCGAAATTCAGAAAGACAATGAAGTGTGGTTCCACGTCCACTCTGGGTCGCGGAAGGGGTGTGGAAACCCCGTTATTTTAAGCTTTCTTGAAGAAAAATAATTTATATTTTTTCGAGTTTTTGTCGAGTCGAGACCATTTTCCAACTCGATTTTTCCCACTAATCGCAAATCCGGTCTCAAATTTGCAACCATAGCAAGGGAAGACACTTTAAGCGTAAGGTTAGTTCTAGGGATATTTTCTTCATTTCACGAGGTGTTACATTAAACTAACCTAAAATATCTCCAGAACTTAACTAAAATTTAAAATTCAAATTCGTTTAACTAAATAACTTATTTTGCTAAAAACTATTGTAGTAACTAAAAGCAAATTTCAAATAGCTTCTTGTAACATATATGACCATTAGTAGCTTACAATCATGTAACCACGAACCCATATTCTACCCCATTAGTGTCTTGTAACTCATGTAACCTCCAAGACATGATTCCTCCATTCATATACCTACATTACTATTCATATTAATCTTATTCAATATAAGGATGAATTCTCACCAACAAATAGTGATGTTTCTTCCTTTGGAAAGGAGTAATAAGTGAAGAAGAAGTATACAAGAAAAATGAGAAGTGTGATAAATATTGTAGTGTGTAATGAAGTGAGTGAAATGTGTAATAGTGAAAGAAGAGTTGAGACTAAAGAAAAATACCTTAATTCTTTAACTATATTCACTACACAAAAGAGAGTAATTATATATTGAAGGAAGGTGTTATTTTTGTGGAGCATTGGACTCTTCAACTAATCTGGAGTTCTTTGAGTCATACAACGTTATTGGCTAATGTATCTTGGATGAGACAAGCCAAGTGTATTACTGTTGAATCGGTGTAGATTATGTCGCGGTGGACTTGAATCTCCTTAAAGAGAGCGAGATAGTCACGCCTCAGCCTGAATAAATTTTATTCAATTTTGTCATTTTATTTTTTCAACTGTAATTTATTGTATTTGTAGTATATTACACCAGCTATTTTAAGGAGATTCATGTTTCTGTTATAGTTTGAAAAAATATGGATATCAACATGGAGATCTCAACATCATTTGCTTCAACATCGCTCTCTTCAAGAGATGGAAGAGAAGAGATGTAAGGGTAAAGTATATTTCTATTTGCTCAATTCAAGCGAAGAAAAGGTAAAGAAGAAAAAAATTATTACCTAGTAAATTTTTATGAATACAGTGATATTTCTTTTCATGAACACAAAGTGATACTTAAATTCTAGTGGGGGTTCATGAAATGTGGAAAAAAAAACATTGTGAAATTGTTATTTTTGCATCTTTGAGAAATACTCTAAAAAAAGAATATTATAGGTGCATATATTTATTTTGAAATAAATCACATGTTACTTTTTGCATATGATTGTTGGTGAATTTTTGCTCTAATATGTTATCAAAGAAATGATAGGAAAACAAATGTTGAATAGCCATATTGATATGAAATATTTGGGTGAGATAAATTTCATTCTTGGAATGAAAAAATACCACAAGACATGTGATGAAAATTTTCTTGTCAAGTTATATTATGTCGAGAAAATTGTGAAAGACAACTTTGTTGGTGCTAGTCTTGCTACTCCTTGATTCAATTGTATGAAAGTAATGTGACAAAGATGAAAAGGAGTTTGCTAGCCTAATAAAAGCTATGAGATATGTGACTAATAATTTGACTTGAAATTGTGTTTGCAGTAAAAGTATTTGACAGGTACAAGTAAAATCATATGAGAAAAATTAGGTGATATTTGCGGGAATGAGAAAAAGCAAATTATATTATTTGATAACTCTAACATGGAGGTTGAAGTAAAAAACTTTTTAATTAGCTTCAACTAGTGAAAAAGTGAATAATTTCACTATATCAAGCACTTTATTTGAGAAATTAATTTTTCTCATTTTGATTAAGAGTAGTTGCGCCAATATTATTGGTAGAGTACACAATTATTATCATAATGATAAATTCAAACCCATGAAGATAAAACATAAAATTGTGAGATCATCTTGATAAACGATATACCATTTACTGATTGTGATAAATCTTACAGATTCATGTATTAAGGTCTTAACAAGATAAGGGACTGAAGCACATCGAGGGGGATGATATTGAAGCCTATAAATCCTGAGTCATATATGAGAAACCCAACCTAGGAACTAGAGATCCTATAACCAGGTTCAATGGGATGATATTGAAGCCTATAAGTCCTGAGTCATATATGAGGAAACCCAACCTTGGGACTAGAGATCCTATAACAAGGTTCAATGGGAAAAACAAATCATATCATGACTTGTTGTAAAATGTACTAAAATTAACTTTTATTCAATCCCTATGATGTG
>JAPFFP010106456.1:0-19125 GCA_026153255.1 Solanum medicagineum
ATAGAAACCACGTATAATATGGATAGAACGAGCATAGTTATAGGTTGGTTCTCCCGAAGCCTTATCGGTAACGGGTGTCGGACCGCCCTACGGGAACTTGGGCCGTGACAGTTAGAGGTAAGAAAATTCCCTCCGACATTCTTATCATCTGGCACGAATAACAATCAAGAATCGTTTCCATACCGAATCAATCAATCTTGGCAGTCACAAGTCACTTCGTATAGACAATCGATTAAGATTAAGAGTAGAGATACTCTTTTAGAATTTTCCACCATCAAGCATGAATGAAATGTCACAACTCAGTCAATTCGAATCGTGTGAACACCTCCACAGTCAGCATTTTCAAACTCGGTAAGAAAGCCATCAACTCTAATAGGAAATGGGAACCATCGGTACATAAGGCTCTCTATACAACTCTTCAAACTCTCAGGCTCAGCACGTCGTCTTAATGGTACTCCCTTCTCGTAGCACTCTACCCCGTCAATCTTAAGCTTATAGTTCTTACTCCAACTTCCATCTCTCCACCTCCTCCTCTTCCATCCAAACCTACTTCTAAGCCTCGAGGTATTATTCACAATACGATCACATACCTACAACGCTATCTTCAACACTCAACTCTAAACTTCAGCGAGGCTTACCTCAAAAGATCACTAGTCCTCTTCACTATCTCATTACTCTTCCTAAAACCCTTATTATAAAGTCTTTCCCATATTATCATCAATATTTGCATGAGAATGACCCGGAATCCATGCCTATGACTCTAACCACTTCAACTATACCTTGGAATTTATCAAGCCTACTTAGCACTTCTACCTCCACCATTCAATGAACTCTCACTCACGGTCACACCAACATACTCGCACCTATCTACGATTCATCATAAGATTTTACCTCTCTCCTCCTTCATATCTCTATCCACCCATAACACAAGTTTAACACTAACACTATAATAAGGATACACTCACTCCTCCTTATCTGCCCTCATCCTCAATCCACTACTCTCAGCATAGCAATTTGAACTTGGAGGAACTCATTACTCCCCCTTTTTGCAAAATCTCAACTACTATCTCTCCTTGCAAAATAAACAAGGTCATACTTCTGAAACTTGGTACTCTACATTGTACCATTAACCATGGCATAACAAGCCGAAGGTCAGTGCATACGTAAGATGACACCATGATCAAGAACTCTCACTCTCTCTCAACATTCACCCCTCTACTATCATCAACACTTCTATCAAAGCTAGAAAACTGGATTATTCAAAGAGCTTGGAACGAAATATCATTAGCATGATTCAATCGAGAAACCTTATCTGAGGAAATTCATGAAAAGTACAATCTTTCTCGTCTGTCAAGACTCATTCGGAGTTCACAGAATTATATGTAATAAAAACTCGAGTCGCAGCTCCTTCAGCATAGGGCTGGAAACTCTTGGATTCCTAGGGTAAGATCAGGAATAGTGAATGAATTCATCGTTCCTCATCCTCAAAACTCAGCATGATCGAGAAGCAACATGATGTGCACGAGACTAGGCCATAGGTACGGCAGTCATACACCTGAAAGGAAATGGAATGTTACCTCTACTGAAGTATAAGGACTATATGAGACGGAAAGGAATTGGTATCTCATCTTGATCAGCCTATCACAATCCACAAACTCAAGATCTATATTCGACTTCTCACATCGTCATCTCCCCCTTAACTCTCAAGGTCCTCTCTCTTTAACTTCGTGAATCAGTTTCCTCTAATAGGCTATAAGTACATACCTCCACATGGTCACAGAATCACTATCCCCATGAGTATTTATTTTAAACCTTTCTGTTATTCTATAGTCACATGCGTATAACTAACCACTCAGACTCCTTTCAACAATCTTAGCTTCCTCATGTCTCTGTGAAACCCTCTCTCTCTATTTGTTGCTCTTAATGATGTGCATAATCACTTCCCATACCTCTTACAATCTAACCTCTCTTTTTGCCCGCTAACGCACAACTTCTGTGCTCTCCTAATCTTACATTCATATAAGACTTAGACTATTAAGGAAAACTCCTCATCATCTATCCACCAACCCCAATCAACTTAGTTCCTCGGGATGACACCAAATGCCTGCCTTAACTCACTTCCCATTGGACTCAAGGATATTGTCTAGACTCTCATAGCAACCATAATTTTTTTAGGGCCTCACACATCTTTACACAATCACGAATGCCCATCTCAAGTCTCTTCTTATCTATTGAGTTATCCTCGTTTCACTAATCTCACCTAAGGGACGTTTGTACCCTACCCTAGCATCCCTCTCCTCAAAATTTAGCATCCTCATACACTAGGACAAGTCTCTTAGAGAAAAATATCCAACTAAGACGACCACTCTCATGATACTATCTCCTCTTTCATACTACTCCTCAAACTCAAACTTAGGGTCTATTATCAACATGCGCATCTACCACACACCTCATTAATGCTATCTTACAACCTCCGGATAAACATTAGGGAATGTAATCTTACTAAAACCTCATAGCAAGGAATTTAATCAATCCCCTCTTCACAACTCATGTGTTATGTACTACTCACCCCTTCACTATACCTCCTCATCCAGCTAAACTTATAGCTCCATGGATCTCATGAAATCTCCCATACAATCACAAGCCTAACCTAGGTATATTCCATCACACTAAAAGCACTCTTTCCCTCTATTTAAGATCTGCGCTTCACCTTCAATAGATTACATGTTACAACATATCAGCATACACTTCCTCTCAGTTTTTTTGTTTTTTTTGGGGGGGGGGGGGGGGGGGGGGTGGGGCATGCTCTAACACATTCTGGCACTAACTCTCCCTCTCTATACCTCATCTCATCATGACATGACAATCATAGGATATTTTCGACTCTCTCATCAAGCTTATGGCCATCAACTCAACCCTTTATTAGTTACCTAATGGATATATGTATCTATCTATAAGCCTCAAGTAATCATCATTCTCCTTACCCAGTCTCCTCCTCTCCCTCATTATCTTTCTTGCTCAAGAATAACAACTCTACTTAAGGTTTTTACAAGACCTCAGATCTTAATCCTAGTTGGCAACATTACCATGCTTGGAAACATAAAACTCTTCTATAATACATAATATCAAAAGCAAACAAACATTCAACTTATACTTGTCACGACCTCGCGGAGTGTTTCTATGAGCTGGGCAACTATTACGGCACATAACTAGTTTATAGCCTCACTCACGCTAAGAGTAGCATCTCTCTGATTTCCTCTGACTGGTGGCATAGATCTAGCGGGTTGGGCTTGGTTAGCCCACTTCGGACAATCCCTCTAAAAGTGACCCTCTTGTCCACACTTGAAGCAGTCGTTGGTGCCCAATCAACGCCGCCCAAAATGAAGTCTGCCACACCTTCTACATGGTGGCTTTCCTTTATGGCGTCTGGCCACACTTTCTCAGGATGAAGGGTTTTGAATCTTGAAGGGTTGATTTCTACTCAGCCTCATATTATATCTACTATTAGACATGGGTGCAATCACCGGTAGTGGCATATACTTCCAAGGTCTCTGCAGACGGGGGAACCTACTCCCCTCCTCACCCGAAGATTCCTCCATCTCACTCTTTTTGTCCTCTTCTTCCCATCGATTATGCACAACAGCTTGAGTAGTAGGCCCAAGCTTCTCAATGCTGATGGTATCCTTCAAATCCACGGTGCGGTTAGAAGATATCGTCTGCAATGTGTAAAGCATGATTTAGAAAAGAAATCTTATAAACGTTGACTCTATCGCACGAACTTAGAATATGAAAGAAGGGGAACAATTCCTAAATGTCCTATAACTTCCAAATTATGGATGTGGAGCTCTTCACAACAATAATAAGGACTCTACTAGACACGGCTTCATAGACTCCCCAGGACTCTTGAATTTATGCTCTGATACCAAGTTTGTCACGCCCTGGGAAGATACCCTAGACATAATTGGCACCTAAAGACTATTTCTGGCCCCCAAGCGAACCACTTGGCCTCATCGTATTCATTCATCTAAGTATTCTACTATCAGCGGAAGACATAAAGGATAAAAAGGGCACATCATCATCACTATATATATATATATATATATATATATATTATAAAAAGAGGCTAGTAGGAAGAACTAGCTCATAGTCTTACATCAACAATCGACTCTAGTCTATGAAGCCTGTATCTCTATCAAGTGGTACCAATGACAGACCCATGGCTACCTCAATCAAAATAGAGCTACTCACTCTAACTCTAAGGAAAGATGAAAATAAACATAACGGATTCCTCCGAAGTAAGGGAGGCTCACCAAATCTGCTGAACATCTCCAATTCTCAATAGTGCACCTGTTGATGATCTCCAAGTCTTGTGTCTACATCATGAATAGATGAAGTCCCAGAGGGGGACGTCAATACTTGGAATGTACTAGTATGTAAAATAGCTGAGTGAAATCGAAAATAGGTAGAATAATATAACAATAACAATCAACTCAATATAGAGAGAAACCAACATGACAAATGTCTATGTAAAGAAAGAACAAAGAATAGAAAAATGACCCACCACATCCCTCACCCTATACCATTACCTCAGCATCACAATACTATCAAGGGAGAATCCTAAATCGGAGTTTCTATAATCGACAATCACCCCCTATAAGCCAGAAGTGATACAACGAAGAGATGTCGTTGCTACATCTGCCCAGTACTTTGCGGGGGTATAGGACAAGTCTGGCAGGGATCCCAAAGAAGTGTGTCAAGTCCTCTACGGGATAAAGGAAGTATCTGCTTTCATGCTCCAATCCTCTCGTATGCTGGCCACGAAGTTAACGAGTTCGAGTAGGACTCACTCTTACCCATTTCGGTGCTAATACTCCTCCCATGATTCAAGAAAGTCATAGTTTGTCAAGGACGAACTGTTACACAGCCAACCCCCCCCCCCTCAAGCGAGGTCATCATCTTATCTATCATTCTATCAACTCAAAGAATAGAACTATTCTTCAAGATAAGGTTCAATCCTCGTTTAATCAAATTAACACTGATTCCGTCTACTTCAATCATCAATACACTTATCTCAAGACTTAGAACTATTATTAGGAAACAACTGAATAGCCAAAACGTTAGACTTTATTTATGGAGACTCAAGAGACTATCAATTATATAAATCTAGTCTCAATCTCAATCTCAATCACAATCACAATCACAATCACATTCTCACTCAAGGCTCTAGACTCAATCCTACCTTCTTTCATTCAATCTTTAAGAAACAATAAATAGGGGGTATGCAATAATTCAGGTAAAACATTCAATTCAAGAAAATAAGTTTATGATGATCATCATCATATTAAAATACATGCAAATAATATAATTTTCAAGAGAATATTCAAGAAATCATGCATATAGACTCAAGAAACATTCAATTCACCATCTAGACCACCTATGAAGCACATGAGAAAACAACTTCGTGTTTTCGTTTAGCCTTATATACCTCGTATGAAGATTGTACGAATCTTCAACAAGAATTGGACTCAAACTTGCAATCCCCTGGGTTTTCTTGTCTCCTCTCTCAGAACTTTTTTGCATAAAAGATTGAGAAGAATAGGTTTTTGAAACCCTTATCTGACCTAAAACGACTGTAAAAGCACGTTTTAGGATTTAGTATAGGATGGGGAATGACAAAAAGGCCCTTCCCAAATTAAAAGAAAAAATTTCACCTCGGAATTGCCCAGTCCGTGACGCGGACTAGGCGCGCACATATATAATTTTTGACTAGAAATTTTAAAATGCGTGGAAAATCTATTTTCCAGGAAATTACACATAAATCGCATTCAGTAAATGCATTTGATATGTAATTTTCGTCAATTGTAATTCCTATCAAAATTTCTAAAAAAAAAAACAAGTGCATCTCTTTGCCCCTTCTGCGTCGCGACCTGGACGCGGAAACCTCACTGTTTTGGCTCACTTCAGAAAAATTAATTCGTATTTTTTCGCGTTAAAGTCGAGTCGAGACTATTTTTCGACTCGATTTTCCACGCTAACCGTAAATTCGGTCTCAGATGTCCCATCAAAGCTTTAGAAGACGCATTGCGCACACGATACATTTTAGGGGCATTTTGGTAAATTATACGGAGTGTTACATTAATTAAGAAGCTATGTACATATTTAATAGTTTTATTTTGTGTGTGTCCAAAATTTTTTTAAAAAAAGAATGAAAATAAACAACAACAATAACTTGATTAAAGGAATATTAACCATCTTTCATGTTTGAGTCCCTGATATACTAATTAAGAATTAGAGATTAAAAAAGGAACTAAAAGAGGTAATGAACAAGACAATTGGATAAACTGATAAAAAAAATTATACTAATAAATAATTTTTTTAGATGAGCAAGACGAGTATGAATATTAGTTAGATCCCTACTTTTGAATTTGATTAATAAATGCAGTTGATTTAATTGTCACGACCTAATTTCTCATGTCGTGATGGCACCTACCATAACCCGCAGATAGGTAAGCTAACCCATAACCCGAAACTATAAGTAATGCGTATAAGCGGGAAAACTAACTGAATCAATATACAAGAGACAATACAAGTAAATAAAAGCAGGGAATGACTGAATATATATACAAAGATCCTTCCTAGAACTAGGAAGTCATCAGTACAGAGTTATTACAAAAAATGAAGAGTATAAGTCCCAAAAGTGGACCAAAAACATCATTTACAAGATCTGGCTAGTGTTAAGTGATACAAAAAGATGGGTTACTAAGCTGAAGGAGACAAAATAATCTAGAAACATCAAATGCTCACCTTGGTCTCTTATGTGGGCTGCTATGAGCTTAATTAATCAATGTTGGTGATTGGTGCTCGGATCTATATCACGAAAGTAGATGCAGAGTGTAGTATGAGTACCAAATAATAAGGTACCCAAAGTCAGGATAGGTTGACTGAGTAAGAAAGATAAAGACAATATGAAAAAGGAGAATAAAACATTAAACAGGAGTCAGAGTATAAACTCTATGGCAAAGGACTAACACGAAGGGAAAATCCACAAAAACTAAGAATACTACACTAGATCCACCTAAAAGGTTGCCACATGCCCGAATAGGACACACGAGCGCAATTTAAAGTAAAACTTGAGTGAACCACCTTAAGCCTGCTAGGTACAAAGAATTTCTATCCTTTAACAGGTAGGAGCTAGGGTTCTCCAAGAGTGAATGCCCTAGTAACAAGTTTGAGACTTTAACCAGATCCTATCCTGTTTATCCGACAATAAAGGGAGGGACTCAAACCCACCAGTGACCATTCTCAACAATATAGGGCAGCACCCAGTACTCTGACATATGTATTTAATGCATCAATAATCCCAGAGCCCTAGGCTCAAAAGATAATCGATAAGGGGTGGGACTCGAACCCTTCAATGAGTGACTAATCAAGGTGTTGATCAACTTTTCATACTCCTCGATATATAGACTTATCAAAAAAAAATTACAATAGCCACAACTATGTCATGATAATGATACCAACATAATGCAGATAGTTTAGCAAATTTCCAACTTATAGTCAAGCTAGAATATTTTCAAGGCAGAAAAAGTTCCAACATATGTATAAGATTACCATCAGAGTTCACAACTGTCAAACTTAGGACATTATCAATAAGGTATTTCATAAAAGCTTAGTTACATGTAAAGACCCAGACTTTCTACAACCTCATTGGAGGTAGATAATTTTGGTTTTAGAGAGTTTTAGACTAAGGTGACTCTCATAGGAGCCCTCAGGTCCCTTGGCTTTTCAAGGATGTTTGGCCCTTAAACGCGGTGTTTTAAACTAAGGCATACCACACTTGGACCCCTCACGGTCCGTGTGACACTTCATGGACCATGTGGTGGGCCGTGTGATGGCCTTGGCGTGAAATCCCACAATTTTTGGGACCACATATGGTCACCTGTCCAAGTTCACGGTTCATGTGGGGTGTCACAGCCCGTGTGGCCACCCATAAGGCTTCTAGAGTGACATTTTTCTAAGTATAGAATCACTGTCTCGGAACTATGTCATGAAGAAATTTTTAAGTAAAGTAGAACGAAGGAGTACATGGGGCGTTTGGCTTGGTACAGCCCATGAAGCCATCTGAAATAAGTGTTGGCGTCAAATTTTTCTAAGTATAGAATCTTCAAGCTCAAGATAAGTTCAAATTCAAGCCCTCAATTCAAGATTATTTATGTTGTTTAAGGCTATCATGGGTCTTCTACATCAATTCAAGTTCAAAGAAATTCCATTGGCTAAGTTTTTCACAAGTACCGGTAGAAGAGTCAAATTTAAATGATCATATTCTTAGCCCAAAAATAACTGGGTAGGCTGTGACCTATCAAATTGAAGCTCTTTGAATTACCTTTCCAACGCATCCAGTTTCACCTCGTTCTGAGTTTGGAGTAAGAAGTTATGCCTTTTTTTGTAGGACCTGTCTGTGCCTTCACGGACTGTGAAGAGCTTCACGACCCGTGAAGCCAACCGTGACAAGTTCAGGATAAAATTTAAAGTGGTTTTTATTGAGGTGTTTTTGATATTTTAGCCTATCCCCAAGGCTTTTTAAGACCATTAAACCACTTCCCCCCCTTCCCCTCTTTACATTCCTAAAACTCTAATGCACTAATTCTAACCCCTCACTCAAGACTAACCCTTAGTTTCTAGAATCAAACTCTCAAAATTCTCTCCAAGTTTCATCTTCAAGATTCAAGCTAAAATTTAATTGGTATTTCAAATTCAACCTAAATTATTCTCAAATTCATCTTCTTAAGCAAGGTATCTAGGTTTTGATCCTTGGTTCCTTTCAACCGAGGAGACCCAAACTCTTTTAAGTAATGTTCATGAATTTAAGCTTACTTTGAATATGAGTCTTCATTATTTTGATTTATTAAATTCAATTGATGTATGGGTTGTGTTTATTTAATAATTTTAAGTTGATTTAAGCCCTCATATGATGGTTTGCATTGAAATTATGAAGTTATGAAAGTGCATGTCCCCTTTAAAGCTTGATCTATACATGGGTAGTCTATACTATGATTTCAATGTGAAATTTACTGAGGTCTTTCTTGAACTTCACGAGGAATTGTTGGTTTAAGTTTGAATCTCCATTACCCATTCCTTTCTCATATGCATTCATATACATGGGATTTTATGAAAATTATGAAGTGGGTTAAGCCCAACTATGTTTACGTATATAACTTTGATAAGATTATGGTTATGACAAGAATGTGATCACATATATGTCTTTGGTTATGGCTCTTTGAGTATTTTGGGTGCCTACACCATTCCATATATGTAAATGAGTTATTCCTATGCATGAGTATTATGGTTATCAAATATGTTTTGGCTTTTGAAGCCTAAATGTGCATTGGAAGAATTGGAAATGGCTATTGCCTCTTTTGAAAGCATGTATATATATACATATATGTATTCTTGTGGGATGATGACTTAGAACCAATGGGTTGAGGGCTCCCTCTCTTTTATTGAACTATGTGCCTAGCATAGGTTATGTGAAAATCTTATCTAAAACGGGGGTGCCCGTAAGGAAGGTTGCTTCATATAAAATGGGGGTGCCCGTAAGGTGAAGTATAATATAACATGATATTATGTGAAAATCTTATCCGAAATAGGGGTGCCCGGAAGGAAGGTTGCTTCATACGAAATGAGGGTGCCCGTAAGGTGAAGTATGATTTATCTTTGGCAAGTAAACCACCTCTTTACCGGTGAGGGAATTTCATCGGGATTCCATGTAATAGCTCGCTTGGTCTTACTCATGTCAGTTGAGGTCTCATTCCAACTACATATGAGCATTTTTGCATTTCATGCATCATGGACTTCATGGAATATTGTATACTACTCTTCTTTGGATATATGATTCTTTCTATAGTATGTGCCCTTGTCATCTAACATTGAATTGCAAGTTTGATAATTGCATGCCCGCATACTTAGTAGATTCAAACGTACTAACGTATACTTTAGCCTACATGATCTAACTATGTAGGAACCAAACACTACCTTCATCCACCGTTGGACGGCTAGATCGGATTTGAGACATTTGTTGTGGTGAGTCCTACCTTCCGAGGACAAGCCACCATTCTTCTACCTATGTTGCTTCTATTTATGCTTTTTACTTTGAGGGTGAGCCCGAGACATGTCTTGGGCCCTATTCTATGACTAGAGACATTGTTGGACATCTTATAGACTCTTGTCGGATGTACATGTTATCTGTGCTATTTGGAGGTTATGATTTTGGTTATCTATTTGATATGGCTATCAAGGATTGATAATGAGAACTATGATAAGTATGTATGCTTTGATGTGGAAATGTGGAATATCCTAAGTCCCGAATTATTCCCATAGAGTAAGTCATAATTACCCCCCTAGTCTTTATGTGCTACATGTTATATGAATCCATGTTAATCTCTTTCCCTATGATATCCCTATAGCGTGAGTCTTACTTTCCCGTCCCCTAGAACCATGTGTTTAATATTTGTATACGTTTCCGAACAGATGATACAAATATGGCTACTTTGAGGCTTGTTTGGGGCTCTCGGGTTCCTATTCGTCATGTCACTCCTAGATCCTAGGCCCGGGATGTGACATTAAGGCTAATAATGGGTATCACAGAACAATTTAACCAAAGTTAACATAAGCATAAGCTAATACTAGGTATATATCAACATGACAACACAAAATTCCCTCCCAGGACCTAGCAGTCACCTGTACAGGACTATTGTAGACAAGATACAACACATTAATCATAACAACTCTATATACATGTAAAGGACAAAAATAATATATAAGGCAAGTTTCGAGTCACAAAAGACAGTCACAAATACAAAAAAAGACTGAAAGGATCCATCGATGTCCAAATGCTCACCACTAGTCTCTAAATATAACTATCACTGGAAGAATCATCGTTGTTGGCTCAGGCTAGGACCTTTACCATGAAATAGATGCAAAAATATAGGGGTAAGTACCAGGGATATGGTAAATAATAGGCATCATAGGCCGACTGAGTAAGAACAGTAAATAAGGCAAGAATAAACCAGAATATAGTTCTACAGCAACTGCCTACCAAAATCAAGTAATGTATATTTGTAGGTTCCAAGTAACTCAAATCTACAAGAAATAGATAATGCATATCTATACCAACGGATCTAACCATAATCTAGCAACAGTAGAGCGATGTACATAGGTGTAAGTCCCTACCGACTAAGCCTATACGCCGATTGACCCCCCACAAGCCCAGAAGGTACATCGAACAAAAATGATGCAAGGTAGGTATATTGATAATAAGTATAACCATGTTGCATAATCAGAAGATGCCTAGCTAAATGATGCATACATGACCTTGATACTGGTGTAGTAACCTCCAACTGGGAATCCCGGACCTCATCATGACTCCAATCCTAAACATACATAGACTTTAATCCTAAGCACATAGAGACTTCAACCCTAATCACATAGGGACTTCAACCCTGATCACATAGGGTATTCAACCCTGATCATATAGCCACAACTTTGATAGAAATATCTAGCAGAAATGTTGCAATATTGATACCAAGCAGAATCGAGCAGTACTAACTAAAATCATATAGGACAGGAAAGTAAGCGAGTGTAAGATACAATCTAACCTAACTTTGTGCACTGGTTAGGCCCCCATAAGCCCAACAGGTATACTCGCGCACCAAGTAGTAAAGTATAAGTTACAACAGAACAAAACAAGTATATAGTCAATCAACAATATTAAGAACAAACATTAGGACTCAGGCCTCCATGTCATGTTTATTTTGGGAAATAGGTTTTTTGAGATTGAATATATTAGGTCATTTTAATATTTTTTTAAATTATCATGTCGGAACATAACACCCGATCCAAATATATCATGTCGAAACGTGGCATCTGATCCCATATTATGTCATACCAGAATGTGGCATCTGACTCTATATTATGTCATGCTGGAACATGGCATCCAATCTCATATTATATCATGTTGAAACGTGGCATCCAATTCCATAATATAGTGCCAAAACATGACACCCAATCCAAATATAACTAATTCATCATTGTTTAATCATTACTTTCCACTTTATTAACAATAGTTCATCAAGTCTTCTTTATTCAAGCCATGATATTGATAGGGCTAGTTCAAATTATGGATTTCATAATCTTAGGTGTCACGACCCAAACCTAGGGTCTAGACGTGACACGACGAATGAGGAACTCGAAGGAATCCCAGACAAGCTTTTTAGCATATCATATACACATCCTTGGTTGCGGAAGTAAAATAAGATAACAAATAAGTAATATAGAACATAAGGGAAGCAGGACCAAGGGAGTCTTTCATAATAGTATAAGCATAATAGGAGTCAAGTTCATTAATACAAACCAATATAATATCCAACGACATCTTTACTAGTAATTGGGGTAGGGGTCAAGACATCTCCCTGGCTCACCCTTATAGATAAGTATCCAAAATATAGATAGAGTCTTAACATAGGCATGAAAGAAAATAGACATTGTCCTCAGATATGAGGACTCACCTACAACTACTTTAATGATCCGGCTAGTCACGTGGAGGAGGAGGGTCAATAGGAGCTTTGGTTCCTACATGATGATATCATGTAGGTATAGAGTATGCATTAGTACTTGGAATGTACTAAGTATGTGGGGTGCAATGCAATATGGATCATAAGCATAATAATCAAGATGCATAATCATAATCGATAGACATGAGCTCAATATGACATGTATAATCAATGCTTAGATTTAAACATGCCTGAAAATAATCATGCTTGCATAACGTGTTCAATACAATAAAATGACATGAATAGCTCATCCAAATACCTTGTACTAGAGGGTGAGAAATATAGCATAGGTCATAACCCCTCCTAGTAGGTAATGGATACTATATGAGGGTGAAGATATAGTATAGGTCATAATCCCATCATGTAAGCGTAAGTGTTACATCGCATTAAATCGTACATGAGGATGAGACACACGACATAGTTCATAACCCCTTCATGTAGACATTTGTCTTGTACTAGAGGGTGAGGCATACAGCATAGTTCATAACCCTCTTTAGTAAGCATCATAATTCACATAAGAATAGAACATAGCACAAAAGCTCAATAATTCACTTGGAGATCATAGAGACATATCATGAATCCAATACATGCTTGGGATCCCATAACCTATCGTAGGAACATTTGTCTTGCAAATCATGCAATAGTCGTTCATCAACATAAGATTCATAATCATGTGAACTTACTCAAACATGGTAGGTATGCATACTTATGCTTAAAATAATGCAATTTAGGAGTATAGGAAAAGAAGGAGCAAAATCAATTAAATTTGAAGTCATTTAAATCAACCCACCAATCATAGTAATAAAACCCTCATTTGGGTGTCAAGAAATTCGTCTTAAAATTCACTATCGTTCATGATCTCATAATTCGTAGCATGCATATCCTCAATAGGTATAAATCAACTCATGGAAATAGCTTCAATAGACATTTATGCATGTTTAATCAATAATTGAAGAATCCAAACATCAATCATACTTATAATGCATAATAAAGTTTACCCATAAGGTATTCATCATTAAAATCATGAAGTTTAATAAAAAGGCAAGGTTTGGCTTCATGGGTGGAAGGAATCCATGAGTGAAACCCACATACCTAAACTTGATACTTTACTTGAAATTGAATTAAGGAGGACTTGAAACTTGGAGTGGGTTCTTGAAATCCAAAGTTTGTTCTTGAATCCTTGAATTTGAATGGGGAATTTGATACTTTTTTGGAGAGGTTTAGAGAGGGTTTTTGTAAGTTCTAAAGTTGAAAATGGTCAAAGAAGGATGATTTCACATTTAAATGGGCATTGGGTTATTACTCAAATGCCATTGGACTAAACAAGAAAAACAAGGGAAAAACTGCACCAATCTGCGCCCAGGCCGCGTTGCGCCTGGGGCGGGGATGCGTACTGTTTTGTGCCCCCGTTGTGAAAATTATTTTTTGCTACGGGTCTTCTGAAATATTTTTCTCTACGGGTCTTCTATAATTCGGGGGCTACCCTTTTCCCACACAATTTTTCCCCCTGAAATATGAAATTGGATTTTCGAAATAATGCACGAATTTTGAGATATTCGAGAAATACACTTACGAGGCATTCGAAGCATACGAGGGGTGTTACATTAGGAATGCAGACCAATCACAACACATATCAATCATTCATAATACAATAATTAAATGCATAGAAAAAATTTCAAAGCATCATTCAATGAATATCAATTACTATTAAGTGTTTTTCTAACACATAAAATAAACTTTAACACATAGGGACTTCAAGCAATGCCCTAGATTGCATATCAGGACGAGATGAACCCAAGCATTACCCTAGACTCGACATCAGGGTATGGTCTATACTACAAGCATCAACCTATGTCCTGGATTCTAACACAAACTACATGAGCTCACACCGATAGTGCATAGGATGTAAGCGAATCTGTACTCCACTCAAGCCAAGTCTACTAATCTCATCTACAAGAATCCATGCCTCTCAAGTCATGCATCAATATAGCGGTCTACCAATCCTGACCTTTGTAGGTCTATGGCATCACTGGCCTAAACCTAGACTAAGGCCCAACAACAATAGATAATCACTAGTACAGTAAACAATCAGAGTACCCCCCAGTATAGCAGATAACTGGTATAACAATCATCAGTAGTTTCAACATGACAATAGATACTCTGTCAACCCAAACAACTAAGAATGTAACAAGTAATCAACATACTAATCACAAGTATTCTCAACAACAGTCAGATATTCAAAAGTACAACAGATACTCGATATTCTAATCAAAGGTAGACTTATTATACATCTATATGCATACAGATATATATATCATATTCCTAGTCACATCCCTCGGCATATAGCATCACTCAATCACAAGTGGAATACCATAAGCTAGGAAGGTAATACAATACCAATTAAATATATGTCAGCTCAAAAAATTAGATGACTAGAGTTACAGCAAAACAGTAACATAAAACTCATAACCAATCTCAACAAGTTAAACTTGATAAAATACAGCTTTAACAAGCCAAAATCTGGCAATTACAGCATCTAACAGGTCAACCCCAATAATATAGCACTTAACATATCAAATTCTAGCAATTGTGGCTCTTATCAGATCAACCACAACAAATAATACGTCTAAGCATAATTACAGTAGATACTGAATACAACAGTCACAGGTTTCCCCAGCATGTTAACGATAGTTCTATCAATCTAAACTAATCAAAAGTACAACAACCAATCAGTATACAACAAAAAATCAGTATATCAGTCCCAAAGGAATTCTCAGTATATCAAATAATCACACTATTAGCCTAAACATACAAAAATCCAATAGGAAATCAATGGGTTAATCACACACATCCTCAACATGCCACAGATATCCAAGCCATCCCAGACAATATTTACACATTCTAACTAAATCTAACAAGAAAGAAAGACCTAGCCACTTGAATGTCGATCACGCACGCTTCTGTCCAATTTACGGGGGTTGTACTCCTCTTAGGGATCTCTAAATGTTGTTAAACTATCAAAATGGAATCGCAGCATCAATACGGTCATTACTAAAATCATAGAAAATTGGCTTAGGTCAGTTTTCGAGCCTAAACATAGGCCCATAGCAAAATTTTGAAACAAAACTCATATAATATTCTTCATACTTCCTTGAGCCTGTACATGAAATTTGGGCTCAATTTGAGGTCTAAAATGATATAAAACAACCTAGAATATATTTCTTTTTGATAAAAACTATATATGGAAGCCAATTTGACCTCAATTGTCTCTCAAACCAAGCAATTTTCAGAAAAATCCATTAATACCACTATGTATGCTTCGAAAGCCTCTTCAATTTAGACTAAAAGTTCACTAAAAATCAATTCAAAACGATCCGAGTTATAGCATTTCGAATTTTCTAAAAATATAAACATAACAATAGCAAAATCATATTTTCGCACTAAACTGAGCTCTATCAATTAATTCCAACATTATCATAGCATGCTCTCGCAAATACACACAGAATAGACCTAAAATCCACCAAAATCTGACTTAAAACGAATAAGAAATGCATGTCGAAGTTTTCAAAAACATATTCAATACGCAGCTATAAAAACAACAAAATTTACCTCAAACGGCTTGCCCAAAGTAATTTTTGATACTTCCACGATTTTTCTCTTGAAAAAACACAAGTTAGCCTTTTGAATCGCTAAAATCAAATCAAAACAGGTAATTTATCCTTGTTCGAAATTGTCCTATGATTTTATTCACGAACCGAATACTATTGAATATATATCCTGTTTTCCTTTTCTTTTTCTTTTTTTTAAATTCTACTCGTCGGCCACATGGCGACTCCTCAATGAGCCACATCACCTGCTGCCTATGTTTTCAGCAACAACTCAAACTAAATTTCGATGCTCCGGCCTCATCCGAAATTGGAGAAATACAAACTATATATGCAATTTTTGATTGGAAATGGAATTTCAAACTCAATGGTGTAGTCGAAATTCCTTACCATGTAGGTCGTTACGATCAGGTGCGGGTATAACTTCCCAATACCGAAATCTATCAAGGGGGTCAAAACGTACCAAAAAGCCACGAAAACAGAATGAAATGTCATCTTAAATCAAACTTGACATTTTGGAGCTAACCGATCTATCAAAATTTTCATTTGGGCATGTTTACCAAGGACATTGACTAAAGTTAATTATTGACCGATTTCAAAGGCGAAATTACAAATTCTGGTATAAGTAACACCGAACATGCTCCTAGCCTAATTTGGTCATTTTGGAGTTGATGGAATTATCAGAAGTCTATTCTGAGGCTGTTTACTCCTACTTTACTGTTAAACTCATTTTCAACTTTAAACCAACCAATATTACAAAAAATTGCACATTCTTTCAAATGAGCAACCAGGCAACTGAATTGTCAATGCCACAGAGTCATAAATGACTCGAAGTCACTACAAGTAAGCCCTAACCAATGCAAAATACCCAACAACACAGAAATGACCTAGAGGGTCATTACAAAAATAATTTTTAAAAAAATTGAGAAGCAATTAAACATGGAGAGTTGTTTAAAATATATTTAAGGTGTAGAAGAATAAAAATATATTTTGATTCAATCTAAAGTGGAAGGATATTTTGTAAGACTTCTCTTAGGAAGGACAAAAAATTAAAATCATTACATTTAGAGAGCACCTCGCATAATTTCCTACTTATATTGTCTAGACAAAAACTGGTTCAACTTTGACCATCTACATATGTATTCAGCCTTGGAACATGTCGCCCTTTAAGAAACAAAACATAATTACTTACAACTTTGCAGATTCTTCCTTGAGTAATATTTTGATTAAGAACAGCGATAGCATATATATTATTACTAGTTTATAATAAGGGGTGTTATGTTAATAAATAATACCCAATAATTTAGATATAAAATACACAAAACAGCAATAGAAAAGTGAGCTTACTATGCTTGGCAAAACACATGTAAATGAATACAAATCGGTCAAAGAGAAGAGACTTGAAGCTTGAAAATTTTACAACACAGAAGTAGCATAATACGTGCGGCGAGCAAACTGCACCCTGATTCACGTCCATTCAAAATCATAAGTTTTTTATTACTTCCACCATATTCAACTTTTACTGTTTCAAACTTAAAAACTTTTGAATCTTGTGATATTAAACATGTTAAGTAGGAAGTTTAAAATTAAATAGTTGCTTAAAACTGAAAGAATCATTCTTTTTTAAACAGACTTAAAAAAAAAGTAGGCCAAATAAATTGAATTGGAGGGAGAATATTTCATATACACAAGTTTACACATTTTGCCGGACCTTTAACTCATGAAGGCTAAAGCAATGCATTCTTAAAAGTTGTCAAATTCCAAGAGATCTCACCTCATCCACTTTCCAAAGGTCGTCTTCATACTTATATCACCTCATAAGCCCTTCATCATTTTGAGTGCACTGACACATGATGCATGAGTCACTCATGCAAGTTAGGAATTTGCATAACCTAGACAACACTTTTTCAAGGATTGATTCAGCAAGCTTGGCCAGAACTTTCTTTGGTGCAAGTGGAGGGTGTTCAGTAATTACACAATGAGATACGTTGAGCACTTTCAACTTTTTTAACCCATCCAAGATAATAACCAAAGCAGGCATAGATAACACTGTGCACCTCACACTCAACTCAAGTTTGGAAGAAATTACACCAGTGTAGCTGCAAATAGCATATGACAGGGTCCCATAATCTTGAGCTCAAGGAAATTTTGCAACTCCTTCCAATTTCCTACATGACATAAGGAGGATTTGCTATGCTAGGCATCATCAGTGATTCAAGATCTTCCCACATGAATAGCCCTGCATGTTCCTGTCTTTTGTGTTCTATTCCAAGCAGCCATAACAAGACGTTTTAGACATGGACACCTGAAGAAGAGGAGATTTAATTAGCAATCTTCTTCATTTCTCAGAGGCACAATACATTTGGACCCTTAATTTAAAGCGAAATTTTAAGTTGAAACTCAAACTTTCAAAGTGCACAAATAAGCACTCCAACTTGCCGATTTTTTATCAAGTAAACACAAGGCGCTAACATGACAAAACACATGTTACAAGCAAAAAGGGGGCACGTGAGTGCTATTTTTTTTGAAGATTTCAACAGTAAAAAAGACTTGAATTGTAATTTTAACCCCTACTACATCCATTTATATATAAATTATTATTTTTCAAATTAAAATACAATTTTGTTCTTTTTACTAGTACTAATCTTTAAGAATTTTTTTTTCTAGTTTTTGACACTAAAAAAATATTTCAAAATTTGAAATATTTTTTGAAATATTTTTTTAAAATATATATTTAAATTCTTTTTTGGGAGGTGGAGGGTAAAGGTAGGGGGTTAGGGATGTGGGTGGATAAGGCTCAAGGTGAAGTAAAAAATTGAAATTTTTAAAATTTGAATTTTTTGTAAAATTAAAGTTTTTAATATTTAAATTTTTTGTAAAATAAAAATTTGAATGTTTTGTAAATATTTTTT
>JAPFFP010106466.1:0-19124 GCA_026153255.1 Solanum medicagineum
TTAATCTCAGGAGAAGTATCGAGCACGGAATAAGATAGTCGTACAGCACAATATCTAAATTTAACACAAAAAGCTACGTTTCCAGAATAAGATAGTCGTACAGCTCGCTCTAGCTACTATTGCCCGCAAGTGGACATTTATTATGAATTCATAAGAGAGTTGATCACCCTTTTCTGTGGCAAGTTAAGGGCAGACGTGGCAACGACGTAGCCTTCATTGTGTATTACCAAACTAATGGTGATAAGATTTGATGCCGGTTAAGAGAAACTTCTAAGCAACATTCAATGAGCATGATATTTTAAACTGAGTCTATTTTTCCTAAGTATATTTTGAAAAGCACAATTTACTTTAACTTGCGTGTACTAAGCCGAACATGGGTTATTGAGTCGAGATGAATGAGTTGAGCTTTACTTTTTTGAGCTATTTTACATACCAGTATACTCCATATAGAGATGTTCATTTGGGCCTGCATCATTTTATGATGCAAATATAGGTGATAGAGGACTTCAGCCCGCGCATCTTTGAGGTCCAGATCAGTACATTTCCAGAGTTGGTGAGCCCTCTTTGCTTTCCAAAGGATCTTTTTTATATTATGAGTTGATCTAGTAGATTTTTCTTTCTTTGGTTTGGGGTGTTCATGGCCTATCATGACACCATCTAAATTGTTGAGTAGAGGCTTCGTAGACTACGAGTAAGGAGTATTGAGTACTGATGTATCTTAACCTATTATATTTTGAAAGTATGATACTGTAGAGTTGCATAGATATATCTATATTATATGTTCTATCCCTTCATATGATGTCTTTATATTCTGAGTTCTTTCTTATGCTGTTGAGTCAATGTGACTATGAGGCCAGGTGGTTCTCTTGGGAAACAATAGTTCTTCAAGTGTCGGCCACACCAAGGGTACCCTCCCGGGGCATGAAAAACATGGTATAGAGCACAGAGTTCAAGAGTCCTAAGGTGTTTATGAATCTATGTCTAGTAAAGTCTTGTTTATGGATGTGTTTTGCACCATACTTCATAATCAGAAGGCTATAGGACGTTAGGAATTGTTACCCTTTTGTTGTTTCTGAGTTTGTGCGGTAGAGTTAAAACTCTACAAACCTCTTTTCTAACTCGTGCGTTACGAGATTGCAGAAATACCTCCAAGATGCACTGCAACCCAGAGAAATGGCTCAGCTAACAATGCTGAGAACCCTACTTCAGTGGTGCCTCCTCAGATGGAAACAAAGGTCTGAGGTCGACCGGCCAGAACTGCTGGTGTTCCTATGACACCTACCGCTCTATCTACTCCTACTATAAAGGCTGACTTCAGAGGAACTATCACTAGGCTCACATAGTTGGTGGCTGTACAGAGCGGGAACTAGGGCTCACAGACTCCTAGTTTTAGCACCTATGAGCCAACGACTACCACTAGAGTGAGAGACTTTCTGAGGATGAACCCACCTATCTTCACTAGGTCAAAGGTTGAGGAGAACCCTCAGAACTTCATTGATGAGATATGGAAAGTGCTAAAGACTATGCATGCAATTGAGACAGAGGGAGTTGAGCTTGCTGCCTACCAACTCAAGGATGTGGCCAATGTTTGGTACAATCAGTAGGAAGAGAGTCGAGGTGATGATGCTGAGCCCGCTGCTTGGTATGAGTTCGAGAGTGCCTTCCTTGATCATTTCTTCCCTCAAGAGTTGAGATAGGCGAAGGTTGAGGAGTTTGCGAATCTGAAACAAGAGGGGTTGATTTTGAAAGAATACAGCCTGAAATTTATCCAATTATCTAGGTTTACCCCAGAGATGGTCCACGATATGAGAGTAAGGATGAGGAAATTCGTACATGGGTTACGCTGATAGGTGAAAAGGGAGTCCAAGACGGCATTGTTGATCCTATGTATGGATATCTCTGGGAAGACAGTTTGTGTCCAGTAGACTAAGGAAGATAAGGAGAAGGACAGAGAGGAGCATCTGAGTAAGAAGGCCAGGTCAATAGGGCCTGAGCCTAGTAAAGTCAAGCAGGGTAAGGGAGATAAGTCTTACTTCTAGAAGAGGTCCTCTAGCTATGCCCCATCTTCAGCCAATGCACCAACCTCGAGCCACATATATGATCACAAGTCCCAAGGTTAGCCAAACTTTAGAGCATAGGGTTCTCAATCTCAGGTGAGTGTAACTCTTGGCTCTAAAGGGAAGCCACTTTGTGGGAAATGTGGTAGGATGCATCTGGGAGAATGTAGAGAGGGAGGGAATGATTGCTACAAGTGTGGCTGGTCGGGCCGTTTTCAGAGGAAGTTTCTGATGTGGGGCAATAAGACCTAATCCTCTACCACAACACTACCAGCAAGGGGTAACCAGAGAGGTGCTACACCAGGGGCAGGCGGTGGGACAAACCATCTGTATGCGATGGGCAAACGACAGAATCAAGAGGTTGCACCAGATATTGTGATAGGTAGGCTTCCAGTCTTTACCTTTCCTTGCTATTCTTTACTTGATATGGGTGCGACTTGTTCTTTTATGATGCCATATGTGGTGTGTAGATTTGAGATTCTTCCTGAGTGCTTGCTTGAGTCATTTTATATTTCCACCCCTATAGGTGAGTCCATTCGAGCCAAGAGAATCTATAGAGATTATGTGGTGTCCATCTGTAATAGGGATACTCTTGTTGATTTTATTGAGTTGGAGATGGTTGATTTTGATGTGATCCTTGGTATGGACTGGCTTCACACCTGTTAAGCCTCTGTTGATTGCCAAACTCAGACTGTCAAATTCCAGCTTATGAATGAGCTTATTGAGTGGAAAGGAGACTCTATTGCACTGAATGGTAAGTTTATTTCTTACCTCAAGGCCTGAAGACTGATCTCTAAGGGATGTATCTACCACCTCGTGCAAGTCAAGTCTTGATATCGACTTCAGAATTGATGTTCTTCCTAACACCCAACATATTTCCATTCCACCATATAGAGTGGCCCTTGCGGAGTTGAAAGACTTAAAGGAGAAGTTCAGGGATTTTCCAGAAAGCGATTCATAAGGTAGATTGTCTCTCCATAGGGTGCTCCGTCTTGTTCATGCTAAAGAAGGAAAGTTCTCTTAGGTTGTGTATTGACACCATAAGTTGAATAAGGTGACAGTCAAGAATGAGTATCCCCTTCCAAGGATATAATGACTTATTTGACCAACTTCAGGGTGCTACTATTTTCTCTAAGATAGACCTCAGATCAGGCTATCACCAACTGAAAGTGAGAGAATGTGACATCTTGAAGATGACTTTTTGAACACGATATGGTCACTTCGAGTTCTTGGTGATGTCTTTTTGATTGACAAATGAAGCTGCAGCCTTTATGGACCTAACAAACTGAGTATTCAGATAATATCTTGACATGTTCATAATTATGTTTCAACGATATTTTGGTGTATTTTAGAGATGAGGAGGAGCATGCCAATCACCTCAGGATTGCTTTGCAAACGCTCAGAGATAATGAGTTATATGCAAAGTATTCTCGTGTGAGTTCTGGAACAAATTTGTGGCTTTCTTGGGCCATATAATTTCAGGGGATGGCATTTGAGTGGATACACAAAAGATTGAGGCGGTAAAGAACTGGCCTAGACCAACTTCTCTGTCATGACCTAGGAGGGTACCCTAGATATAACCGGCACTCAGAGACTATTGATAGTCCCCAAGAAAGCAACTTGGTCTCATCACATTCATTATTCAATCAATGAACTCAAGATAGTTAGTAGAAGACTAATGAAGGTAATGGGAATATCTCATCTAGTCATAAAATAATATTATAAATAAAAGGGCTAGTACAAGAAACTAGCTCGACAAATCTTAATATCAATATTCGACTCTAGTCTATGAAGCCATTATCACTATCAAGCGGTGCCAACGACAAACCCATGGCTACCTCAAAATAAAGTAAAGTTGATCAAATCCAAATCTAAAAGCAAGATGAAAATAAATGAAATGATTCCTCTAAAGTAGGGGAGAAAATTTAGCGGAATATCTTAGACCCTCAATGATGCGCCTGTTGACGATCACTAATCCATATATCTACATCATGAAATAATGCAATGCCGAGTGGCATCAGTTCTAGAATGTACAATATGTAAAATAGCTGAATCAAAATAGAAACAGGTAGAATTATATGGTATAACATCACCTCTGAAATAATAACTAATGAAAATGTCAAATGTCTATCTAAAGCAAGAATAAAGAGTAGACAATAACTCATCAACATCAATCACTCATACCATCACATCAACATCAGAGTACTATCCAGACGGAACCTATCTAGGAGTTTCTCTAACCGAAAACCATCACCTATGAGCTGGTGATGGTATAATGAAGCGATGCCAGTGTCATATCAGTCCAGTACCTTGCTAGGGTACAGGACGAGTCTTGTTTATTAGTGGATCCATACATCTGTCAAGTCCTCTTTTTGGACTGAGGAAACCTCTGTTTGTCACAGTCCAATCCTCTCCTAGTTGGCCAAGTAGTTAATGAGTACGAGTGAGACTCACTCTTACTCATTTCGGTGCTCAATACTCCTCCCAAGATTTAACATGCTCATAAGCCATTAAACATCAAGATTTCTTATCACTTAGTCTCTTTTGGACAAGGAACATTACAGATCTTATCTATCATCAACTCAGTGGATTAGAGATGATCTTTTAAGATTAAGTTCAACCTCTTTAATACTCTAAGGATTTGAATCTCATCAACATCATTATCAACACATTCAATTCAGGTGCAGAACCACAATAAGCACATTTACATCATCAAGTCTCTAGACTCATCTCCTAAGTTCATTCTTGCATACTTTCAAAAGCTAACATGTAGGATTTATACAATATCTCATGAAAAATATTTAATTCAAAAAATAAGTTTAAGATGATCATCACTGTATCAAAATACATGTAAGTAATATAGTCTTCAAGAACTTAATCAAGATAATACTTCAAGAATCATGTATGGGGACTCATGGACTCTCAACTCATCTATGACTATCTATCGGGCACATGGGGGAACAATCTCAGGCTTTTAGTTTAGTTTTACATACCTGGAAAGTTGATATTACAATCAAAATTTGATGAATACTAGTATTCTTGGAGAAAATGCTCGATCTCAGTAGTTCATTTAGAGTGGAAGAACTTATAAAGACATTGTTTGAAGAGTTTCTCCTTGATTCTTGAATTCTTGATTCAGAATTTTTTAGAGTTCTAGGTGAAGAACCCTATATTCTTGAAAATGAAGAATCAATAAATCCTTTCTTGGGATTTTTGATTTCGTCTTCTTGAAAACCTAGGTTATGATTTAAGATTCTATTAGAGATTCATGAATAGATGAAGAAATTTGGATTGGGTAGATTAAAATTTATGAAGAATAACTTACCTTGAGGATGAATCTTGAAAGCTAATCCTAGCATGATGACTTTCTTGATAATTTTCGAGTATTTATGTTAGGAGTGAAGGAGGGCGTATTTAATTATGAAACCTAATGTTTTATGCATTTTAGGACCTCAAATAGATCCGCAAAGATTTTTGGATAAAAGTACCCTCAAAATAAATGAATAAAAACGTCATTAGCTTATCCAGTAAGGGTCCGTGTCATGCCCGCAGCATGCTCCAGGCGCGAACCTTCAGACAGCTCTGCACTTCTTCACTAAAATTGTCATAACTTCTTACTCTGAACTCTGATTAAGGAAAAATTTAATGCGTTGGAAAGCTAAATTCAATTTGATATATTATGGGTCACCTAATTCATTATACTGAGATATGGTCATTTGAAGTTGACCCTTCTATCTACTCATACAAAAACTTAGTTTGTAAAAATTCTTTGGACTTGGCTTGATGTAAAAGATCTCTTATACTCATTTATTGAACTTAGGAGGGGTTGGGAAATGACCAAAAGGCCCTTTCATAAAAAGAAATAAAACTTCACTCTGTGACACCATGTCCGCGTCGCACCTAGGGTGCGGACATGTGTATTTTTACAAATTTTCTCAAAACACGTTCTTTCCAATTTACGTCGAAAATTTTTCTCTTTTTTTAAAAAATAAGTGTAAGTGTGAATCCCTAGTGCGTTGTGCTTGGGGCACGCATCAACATCATTTTCATTTTAATTATGAAAAATTATCTTTTGACTTAGTCGTTCTAAAATCTGACCGAGACTATTTTCCCTCTCAATTTTTCGTGCTGATCACAAATCCAATCTCAAATTTTCCATTGGATCTTGGGAAGACACGCTATGCACACGATTCCATTCTAGGGTATTTCAAAAATTTCATGGGGTGTTACATTATCTCCCCCTTGGGGTCATTCGTCTTCAAATGATGAGTGGAGATGGATACAAGGCACGAATAACAATCGTAAGCTCCTCTCAATACTCACTAAATCAATAAAAACTCTCGATTCCTCATCGATCTTAAAAGTATCTATTTAGACTCAGGAATACACACATTAAGAACTTAATTACTAAAATACTCCAACTCACGAGTGAACATCGACTCAAGAGTAGAAAACTCAAGTCATTAGAGGGTATATCATCTGCAGATCATAACTCTCGTCAAGGCCTATGTTTTACTGCATGCTGTTACCAAAGTCAAGCACAACTCAAGGTCACCTTGTGCTACCTCGTAAGTTAGTCACAATCCTACAATCCATCTCATAATGTTATCATTTTATACCTTAGACATCCTCACCGACAGGCACAAAGGGGACATTGGAACTTGAGCAATTCGAATCATTCGAACACCTCGTCAATCAATTTTCGAACTCAAGGAAGTCATCAACTCAAATCGAGAATAAGACCATCCTGATATGCAAGACTCTATGGACACTCTCGAGCTCAACTCCCCACCTCAATTGTACTCCCTGTCATGGCACTCCACTCCATTAACTTAAGCTTATAGCTCTTACTCAAATTTCCATCTGACCACCTCCTCCTCTTCCAATCAAGCCTACTTCTAAGCCTGAAGGTGCAATTCACGAGATGATCATATTCATACAAATCTAATCCTCAATAGTCAACTCCACACTTCCACGAGGATTTCATTAAAAGATCACTAGCCCTCTTCACTACTTCACTACTCTTTCTTGATCCCTTATTATGAAGTCTTCACTAGTCTATCATCGATACTCGCATAACAACCATGAATTCAAGCCTATCACTCTAACCACTTCAACTATACCTTAGAATTTTAGCCTACTTAGCACTTCTACCTCGGCCACACCAACATACTCTTACCTATGTACTGCTCATCATAAGGTTTTATCTCTCCCCTCCTTCCTATCTCTATCCCTAAATGACACAAGTTTAACACCAATATCATAATCAGGATACATTCACTCCTTCTCATCTACCCCCATCCTCAGTATACTACTATCAGCATCACTATTTGGACTTGGAGGAACACATCGTCTCCCCCTTTGGTGAAACCTCAACTACTACCCCTCCATGCAAAATAAGCATGAATATCATCAAGAACTCATATACTCAGTTGCTCGAATACTCATTCTCATGAATAAACTTTGAACACAATATCTAGAGTTTAAACTTTATCTCCTACATCATTATTAGGCATGAACACTATCAAGGACTTGCATACTTAAGTACGCAGAGACTCAAAAGGAACATCAACTCAAAGATAGGAACTCAACTCCATTATCACAATTTAGGAGCACTCATTCTCTCCCATCACCTATAATTCGTCTACTATCGTCAATACTTCTATCAAGACTGGAAAGCTCGATTACTCAAAGGGCTTGGAGCGGAAGATCATTAGCACGATTCAATCAAAAAATCTTATCTGAGGACATTCATACTGAAATACAATCTCCCTTATCAATCAAAATTCACTCTGAGTTCACAAAACTATATGTAGTATAAGACTCAGGTCACATCTTATTCAGCATAGAACTGGAAACTCTTGGATTCATGGGGCAAGATCAAGATTATTAAATGAATTCATCGCTTCTTATCCTCGAAACTCAGTATGAACGGAATCAACATGATGCACATGAGACTAAGCCATAGGTGCGACAATCATACACCAGAAGGGAATAGAGTATCACTTTAACTGAAGGGTAAAGACTGTATGAGATGGAAAAAAGTTAATTTCTCATCTTGATCATCCCATCACTATCAAAGACTTCAGATCTACTTTGCTTTACCACTTCGTCATTCTCCCTTAGCTCTTAAGGTCCTCTCTCTAAATTTAGGAAGCAATTTCCTCCACTAGCCTATAAGCATACACCTCCACTCGGTCAAGGAATCACCAACCACAAGAATATCTTAAACTCTTCTGTGATGCTATAGTTGCATACATAAAACTAGCCACCCATACTCTTTTCAATGATATCATTCTTAGCTCTTTCCTTTCTCTATGGAAATCTCTCTATATTTGCTATTCATATGGCGTACATAATAACTTCCCACAACTCTTACTATCTAACCTCCTCTTTTTGCCTGTAGACTCCCAACTCCTATGCCCCCCCATAAACTCATTTGTATAAGACTTAGACTATCATGAAAAACTCATCATCGTCTATCTATAAGCCCCAATCGACTTAGCTTATTGTGACGACAAAGATTACTTACATCAACCTACTCCACATCAACAACTCAAATATTCTATCTAGATTTTCATAGTAGTCATAACTTAGAGCTTCACACATCTGCACACAATCATGGGTACATATCTCAAACCTCTTAAGCCTCCTTTTTTCTAGTGCTTATCCCTTTATTTACTATCTCCATCTAAGGCATACCTCTACTTTACTCCTACACCACATTACTTGCCAGTCAACATATTAATTATTGAACACACACTACAGCAAGACTCTTAGGTCAAATCTCCAACAAGGACTATCACTATCATCATGCTATCTCTCTCATCATATCACTCCCCAAAATTCCAAGCTTAGAGATTATTGCTACCATCTGCATCACACACTTCCCTCGTATTATACCAACCTATAACTACTAGGTAACAATTTAGGAATATAAGCCTACTAAAGTCTCAAAGAGAATACTCGATCCACATTATCATCTCTTCACAACTCATGTACCATTTACCCATCTAGTATAGCTCACCTTATTACCTAGCTAAGCTCATCACTATATGAATCTTATGATACTCTAACATCAAAATCATAAGCCCAGTTTAGGTCTATTACCTCAGAAGTACTCGGTTTTCCCTATTTAACATTTATACTTCACCCTCGCTAAAAGAATATCAAAATACATCAACATAGACCTCTTTCTAGTTTTGTGCACACTCTAACACATTCTGACACTAACTCTCTCTCTCTATACCTCATCATGACAATCATAGGGCACTCATCACTCTTTTATCAAACTTAGGGAAATCAACTTATCACCTTTACTTACCTAATAGGTACATAACTCTAACTACAAGACTCAATCAATCATCACTCTTGCTATCTCGTCCATTTCTTTCCATCATCATCCTCATAACTCTGGGATGATTCAATTCTACTCAGGGTTCATAAGACCTCACGTCTCACTCTTAGGTGGTAACATTAAACTCTTTAGAGACATACGTTTCTCTCTCATGGGTAACATCAGAAGTAAGTTTTGAAGAAAAAGGGTCTGGGTACCTCTAGAGCTAAATCAAATGCATGATTCATATGAGTAATAGTGCACCATTTCTAGTCACTCAACTTAGCATACTAGTCAGCTTCTCTCAAGCCTGGTGCAGTCTTTCTACCATTTTGATTACTTTATACTAGAGGATTCATCTATAAGAGAGTGAGCACTACTGTCTCTATTACCTCGCCAATAAGGCATAGTCGAAAGGTTTAGAGCATTGCACGAATCATCGTAGATTTCTTAAGAAATAACTTTCTATCATAAGAATTTAGAATTTGAAAGAAGGGAAACTTTTCCTAATGTCCCCTAGCCTTCCTAATATGGACGTGGCACGCTTCACACCAATAATAAAGAATCTACTAGATACGACTTCATAGACTCCCTAGGACACTTGAACTCTATACTCTAATATCAAGATTGTCACACCCCGGGAGGGTAACCTAGACGTAATCGACACTCAGAGACTATTGATAGTACCCAAGTGAACCATTTGGCCTCATCACATTCATTCAATCAATAAAATCAAGATAGTTGGCGGAAGACTAAAGACGATAATGGGCACATCTCATCTAGTCGCAAAATAATATTATAAATAAAAAGGCTAGTAGAAGAAACTAGCTAAACAAGTCTTCACATCAACATTTGACTCTAGTCTATGAAGCCTCTATCACTATCAAATGGTGCCAATGACAGACCCATGGCTACCTCAAAATAAAGGATCAAATCTAACTCTAAAAGCAAGATGAAAATAAATGAAATGATTCCTCCAACTTAGGGGAGGCTCACAAATTAGCTGAACATCTTAGACCCTCAACGATGCGCCTGTTGATGATCCCTAATCCATATATCTGCATCATGAAATGATGCAGCACCGAGTGGCGCCACTACGTGGAATGTACCACAAAATAGCCAAATTAAAATAGAAACAGGTAGAATAATATGGTAGAACATCACCTCAGAAATAATAACCAGTCAAAATGTCAAATATCTATCTAAAGCAAGAATAAAAAGTAGACAATAACTCATCAACATCAATCAAGACTCGTACCATCACATCAACATCAGAGCACAATGAAGTGATGTCATTGCCACATCTATCCAGTACCTTTCCGTGATACAGGATGAGTCTAGTATGTTAGTGGATCCATACATTTGTCAAGTCCTCTTTTGGAACTGAGAAAACCTCCATTAGTCACGATCCAATCCTCTCCTATGCTAGGCACGTAGTTAATGAGTGCGAGTTGGATTCACTCTTACTCATTTCAGTGCTCAATACTCCTCCCAGACTCAACATGCTCATAAGCCATCAAACATCAAGATTTCTTATCACTTAGTCTCTTCTGGACAATGAACATCACACGTCTTATCTATCATCAATTTAATGGATTAGGGACAATCTTTTAAGATTAAGTTCAACCTCTTGAAGACTCTAACGATATAAATCTCATCAACATCATCATCAACTCATTCAATGTAGGACCAGAACCACAACAACAAGCATATTTACATCATCAAGGTTCTAGACTCACCTCCTAAGTTCATTCTTGCATACTTTCAAAAGTGGACATATAGAGTTTATACAATATCTAATGCAAACTATTCAATTCAAGAAAACAAGTTTATGATGATCATCAACGTATGAAAATACATGTAAGTAATATAGTTTTCAAGAACTTAATCAAGAAATACTTCAAGTATCATGTACAGGGACTTATGGACTCTCAACTCATCTATGACCATCTATGGGGCACATGGGGAACAATCTCATGCTTTTAGTTTAGTTTTACATACCTGAAAAGTTGATATTACAAGATTTGATGAATACTAGTTTTCTTGGAGAAAATGCTCGATCTCGGTAGTTCCTTTAGGGTGGAAGAACTTGGAAAGACATTGTTTGAAGAGCTTCTCCTTGATTCTTGAATTCTTGATTCAAAATTTTTTAGAGCTTCTAGGTGAAGAACCCTACGTTCTTGAAAAAAAAGAATCAAGAAATCCTTTCTTGGGGTTCTTGAATTCATCTTCTTAAAAACATAGGTTATGATTTAAGATTCTATATAGAGATTCATGAATAGATGAAGAAATTTGAATTGGGTAGATTAGAATTTATGAAGAATAACTTACCTTGATAATGAATCTTAAAAGCTAATTATAGCTTGATGACTTTCTTGATGATTCTTGAGCATTTATGTTTAGGAGTGAAGGAGAGAGTTTTTAATTATGAAACCTGACGTTTTATGCATTTTAGGACCTTAAATAGACCCACAAAGTTTTTTGGATAAAATTACCCTCAAAATAAAAAGAAGAAAACATCATTACCGTATGTATTAAGGGTCCGCATCATGTCTACAACTCGCTCCGAGCGTGGACCTTCAGACAACTCTTCACTCCTTCACTAAAATGGTCAATACTTCCTACTCTGAACTCTGATTGAGGTCGAAATAGATGCGTTGGAAAGCTAATTCAATTATCTTCAATTAGATATATTATAGGTCACCTAATAATTATACTTTAGGAGATATGATCATTTGAAGTTGACCCTTCTATCTACTCATATGAAAACTTAGTTGGTGGAGATTCTTTGGATATGACTTGATGTAGAAGATCTCTTATACTCATTTATTGAACTTAGGAGGGGTTGGGGAATGACGAAAAGGTCTTTCTAATAAAAAGAAACAAAACTTCACTCTGTGAAACCATGTTTGTGTTGCATCTAAGGTGCGAACATGTATATTTTTGCGAATTTTATCAAAATACGTTCTTTCCAATTTATGTCAAAATGTTTTGTTTTTTCCCAAAAAAGAAGTATTAAGTGTGCGTCACGCACCTAGGGAGTGCATCAACACTGGTTTTGTTTTAATTACGAAAAATTGTCTTTTGACTCGGTAACTCTAAAATCCGACCGAGACCATTTTTCCTCTCAACTTTTCGTGTTGATCGCAAACCTATCTCGAATTTTCCATTGGAGCTTGGGAAGACACATTATGTGCATGATTCTATTCTAGGGTATTTCAAAAATTTCACGAGGTGTTACATTTTCCAACTAATATAAGGATTTTTCTGGGATTGGCTGGTTATTATCAGAGGTTTGTTGAGGGATTTTCTTCCAAATCTGCACCATTGACTAAACTGACTCAGAAAAAGGTCAAGTTCCAATGGTCTTATAAGTGTGAGAGAAGTTTCCAAGAGCTGAAGATGAGGTTAACTAATGTACCGGTGTTGACCTTACCTTTTGGGAATGATGGATTTGTGATTTACTGAGATGCTTTGAGAGTGGTATTGGGATGTGGGTATTAATGCGGTAAGGAAAAGTTGTTTCCTACACTTTTAGACAACTTTTAAGGTGTACGAAAAGAACTACCAAAAAAAATTAATGACTTCGAATTGGCAGCAGTGGTGTTTGCTCTCAAACTATGGAGCCACTATTTATATGGAGCACATGTTGATGTATTCATAGACTACAAGAGTTTGCAATACATCTGCACCCAAAAGGAGCTTAACTTGAGATAGAGGATATGGCTTGAGTTCCTCCAAGACTACGACATGAGCATTCTCTACCACCCAAGTAAAGCTAATGTGGTTGCTGATGCTCTTAGCAGATTATCCATGGGGAATACTGCCCATGTCGATGAGGAGAAGAGAGAGTTAGCTAAAGAAGTTCATAGACTGGCATGATTGGAGTCCAATTAGGTGAATCGGGCGAAGGAGGAGTTTTTTTTGTGGATAATGGATCGGCATCATCTCTAGTTGTGGAGGTGATGGAGAAACAAGATCAAGATCCTGTCTTATTAAAGTTGAAAGAGGATATGCATAAGTAGAAGGTGATGGCTTTCGCCAAAAGGGGAGATTGAGTATTGAGGTATCAAGGCAGATTGTGAGTTCCTGATCTTGATAATGTTTGAGAGAGAATTATGGACGAGGCCTACAGTTCGAGGTATTCTATCCATCCAGGGTCTACTAAGATGTACCATGACATGAAGGAAGTCTACTTGTGGAGTGGAATAAAGAGAGACATTGCTGAGTTTGTCTCCAAATGCCCGAATTGCCAACAAATTAAAGTTGAGCACCAAAGGCCATGTGGAGTAGCTCAAAACTTTGAGATTCTAGAGTGTAAATGGGAGATGATTAGCATGGACTTTGTCACAGACTTACCGAGTTCCCGTAGGTAACATTATTCTATTTGGGTGATAGTGGATCGGATGACTAAATTTGCTCACTTGTTGGCAGTAAAAATGACTGACACAGTAGAGGATTATGCCCAGTTATACATAAGGGAGATTGTTAGAGTGCATGGAGTCCCTTTGTTTATCATCTCAGATAGAGGAGCTCAATTCACTGGCCAGTTTTGGAGATCTTTTCAGAAGGGTTTGGGTACGAAGGTGAACCTTAACACTGCATTTCACCCACAAACAGATGGCTAGGCAGAGCGTACTATTCAGACCTTAGAGGGTATGTTGAGAGCATATGCCATTGACTTTAAAGGTAATTGGAATAACCACTTACCTTTGATTGAGTTTGCTTACAACAACAATTTTCATTCGAGCATAAAGATGGCCCCATATGAGGCACTCTATGAGAGGAGGTGTAGGTCCCCGATTGGATGGTTCGAGGTAGGTGAAGCGGAGTTGATTGGGCCAGACTTGGTTCACCAAGCTATGGAGAAGGTGAAGATCATTCGAAAAAGGTTGAGGACTGCATCGACATAAATCCTACAGATATATTAGAAGAAGGGACTTAGAGTTTGAGGTTAATGATTGAGTGTATTTGAAGGTGTCACCATGAAAGGTGTGATGAGGTTCAGAAGGAAATGTGGCATATGAGTTAGAACTACATCAGAATTAAAGGCCATCCATCCAGTTTTCCACATTCCTATGCTCAAGAAATGTTTGGGAGATCCACAATTAGTTGTGCATGTCGAGAGTATTAGAGTGAAAGACAGTTTGAGTGATGAGGAGATTCATGTCCAAATACTTGAGCGTCAGGTTTGCAAGTGAAGAACCAAAGAGATTGCGTCTGTCAAAGTATTGTGGAGGAACCAATTTGTAGAAGAAGCTACTTAGGAAATGAAAGAGGACATGAAGGCCAAATACCCTCATTTGTTCTTGCCTGCTGATGCTAGGAGAGTTGATAGTAATGGTTTCCCTCTAAATTCTTGAATTCCCATTCCTTGAGTTCTCTTTTCATTCTTAGTATGACAGACAATAGAGTTCTAGAGTCTGAGTGAGGATTGATGTGATCTGTTGACTGTTTGATTGTTTTACTTGCTGAAATTCTTGATTTGTTGGTTACAGGAGTGAGGTGAGAGCTGGTTCATTGTTAGAGCCCATAGGGAGATTCATGCCTTGACCTAATCTATTAGTTTTCTCTTCATTCAAGGATGAATGATCCCAAGGGGGAGAAATTGTAACACCCTTAACTATTTCTACCTGATCTGGACTGGAGGTGCAGAGGTTGCTGAGAAAATGATTGAGAAAAGCTGTAGAGGAAGGTTTAGAAGATTCATTTACCACTAGTAGACCTATTTACGACTCGTAAAATGGGTCTCATAAAACCCTATCTGACTTGGTGAAATTTTCTCAGTGTGAGACCTATATATACGAAATGGTATATTACTCATAAATCATGTCACGACTCGTAGAGAAGGTTTCGTTACAAATTCTAGTAACTTAAGTTTCTGGACCCCCTTATTTATGAGAGGAGTTTATGACCCGTAAAATTCTTTATGGCTTGTAGAAAGACGTTTCGTGCTAAATTCCAGTGAGTTAATTTCAGGATTCTTTTTGGTTTATGAGAGATTGTCTACGACCCATAGAATGATCTACGACTCATAGACGGGGTCTCATAGACTCAGATGACAGTTTTAATGAGGAGCCTTCTTGTCCATTCCAATCCTTATTCCATTAAACCCTTGGACTTTTTAGGCGGAATAAAGCCTTAGAATAGAACCCTAAGGGTATTATTCACCATTGTTCACATTCAATGGTTCTTGAGAGCACTAGAGGAGAAAGAAGAACTAGGGTTTCCAATTTAAGTGCGAGGATAGATTGAGGTTTGATTGCTCCTTCTATTTCCAGGTATGTAAGATTTACCAAAGTGTGGACTACTTTCTTCCACATGCCCCTTCATCTTCTTGAGCCAAGATTTGGAGAAGAGTTGAGAGTTGAGAAACTTTATTATTTTAATACTAAAATTCTTGCATTTATTACAAACTTTACTTATGTTTCATGAGGCATTTGCTACATTTCAAAATTTCTATATATGAAACTAAGGTAAAGTTTATACTTGATAGAATAAGCCCTATATCACATGATTTCATGAAATCCTATGCATGTCACTGAATTGAGGTTAAGTTTGAGTATATGAGTTGAGTAGTTTTGAGTATGATCGAGTATGAAAAGCATGTTACATTTGAGTCACATATATTACTATATATGATTACCTTGCTTGCACTACATGATGAGTCACATTAAGTGAGTCTAAATGACCGTCAGAGTCAGAGTTGAATTTGATGAATTACATTGATTAAATGAGTTGATGAGTAACTGAGATGAGGTAAACCAATGAGGTTAAGTTTTGAGTTGATTCATTGAGCATTGAGAATTGAGTTGATTGCTAAGTTGATGATGAGTTGAGCATGTTTTGGTCTTGGGAGGATTATCGGGAGCACGGAGTGGGGAGCGAGTAAACATCTACTTTTACCCACAAAATTACGTTGCCAATGTCGGATAGTTGTACATCTTGTTCTGGCGACTCTTGTCCCGCCAGTTGACATTTATGATGGATACATGAGAGAGTTGATCTCCCTTTTCCATGGCAAGTTAAGGGCGGGCATAGAAACGATGTCGCCTTTGTTGCGCATCACCAAACTAATGGTGATGGGATTGGATATCGGTTAAGAGAAACTCCTGAGCAACATTGAAGGTGCATGATATTTTAAACTGAGTCTATTCTTAGTAAGTATATTTTGAAAAGCACAATTTATTTCAAGCTTGCATATACTGATCTGAGCATGAGTTATTGAGTCGAGATGAGCGAGTTGAGCTTTACTTTCTTGAGCTATTTTACATTTTAGTTCCATGTACAAACATCCATTTAGACCTGCATCATTTTATGATACAGATACAGGTGATAGAGAACTTTACCCCATGCATCGTTGAGGTCTATATCAGTACATTTTCAGAGTTGCTGAGCCCTCTTTGCTTTCCAGATGAGCTCCTTTATCTTATGAGTTGATCCAGTAGACTTTTCTTTCTTTGATTTAAGGTGTTCATGGACTATCATGAAACCATCTAGGTTGTTGAGTAGAGGCTTCATAGATTATAAGTAAGAAGTATTGAGTAATATGTATCTAAACCTATTACATTTTGAAAGTATGATAGAGTAGAGTTGCATAGATATATCTATATTATATGTTCTATCCTTTTGTATGATGTCCTTATATTCTGAGTTCTTTCTTCTGCTATTGAGTCGATGTGATGATGAGGCAAGGTAGTTCTCTTGGGGAATCAACAATGGTTCTTCAAGTGCCAGCCACGCCAAGGATACTCTCCCGGGGCATGACCGGATTAAATACACTATAAATAAACTGTTTGTTTTAGTAAGTAAATACAGGTATTCAATCATATGAAAATAATTTACTTTAACTTGGGAAGTTTATCTAACCAACACCATCACTATGAGCATCGTGATGATACAACGTCTTGCCACATTACCAGATTCATCTCATACTTTGCCATGGTAAGGGACAATCTTTACTTATAGATCCATTTAACTTGGTCATCCCAGTGACATATGAGAAGTCATATAATTATTGATATGGTCCCATCGTATGCTGGCTAAATAGTTTATGGCTTCGAGTTTTTAATGGTATTGTGCTCAATACTAATTTCAAAATACTTGATTATATGCTCATAACGTTAACAGTGTAATCATTTAAAAATACATTGTTTAATCTCGGACTTGGCCGAAATTTAGCGTTTGTTGACTTATTACTTCTCTTTAAATGAAGAGGATCTCAATACAATGACTGCTTAAGACAATGGTTTCTTACACAAATAGCTTTAAAACTCACAATTTAACAATAATCATGTGTATGCTCGAAATAAAGTAAACAATCTTATTAAACAACTTATGCTAAACATACATCTCAAGAAACTTCTTCAACTCAATCATCACCACCTATCATCCTCAACCATCAATAATCAATCACCACTACCGTTAATAACCAAAATAAATTACCAGCACCATTAGTCATTATCTATAATCATTAACACCAACCTTTCTATCTAAGCCTTTCATAATTTTTTTCTTCTCTTTGTTTAGCCGTCTAATTTTCTTTTTGTATTCAAGAATGCAAGTTTCAGTAAAATTAGGCCAGAACAGAGAAGATCAATCATCTTAAGTTTGACTAAATTTTAAAAGAAAATCTATAGTGGAAATAAATTTAATTTGTGATCTAACCCTCACACTTCGCTCCGCTTAGATTTTCAGCTCACATGCAAAACAAAAGCACCCACACCAACTTTTGATTAATGGATGTTATTTGATAATATTTCATAATTTTCATATGTAAAAAAATATATAATCGCATCCATGCCGAAAGAATACATGTGGGTCTGCCCCTGCTTTCACACAAATTTTTATTTCACAAAAGATCTAATTAATTTATTATTGTTTCTACTAGAATATGTATAAAGCAATGCCAAGTTCATGGTGATGAATCGCAACATTAGTGGAAGTTTCTATGTCTTATATCACACTTGAAGAATCAGAACTTGATGTTTTAGAGGTAAGCATTAAGAAGTTTCTCTAGTAATAAAGGTGTGTGTATGAGAGTGAGAGTATATATATACAATACACACACACACACACATGCATATAGAAACACAAACGTACATATACTAGCAAGCAATCGACATTCATCTTTTCTTGAAAAGCTCGTCTATTCTTCAATACAAATTTTTGTTTCCAAAAGAACTAATTAGTTTTTTATATTTTCTATTAGAGTATGTATAAGCATCACCAATTTGATGGTGATGAGGGTGCAATATTAGTGTAACTTCCTATATCTTACACCACACCTGAAGAATCAGAACTTGATGTTTTATAGGTAAGCATTAAAAACTTTCTCTAGTAATAAGGGGTGTGATGTAAGATATAGGAACTAGAGAAACGTTTTAATGCTTACCTCAAAAACATCCGGTTTCAATTCTTCAGGTGTGATGTAAGATATAGGAAGTTTTTATTAATGTTGCATCTTCACCACCATAAACTTAGTGATGCTTATACATATTCTAGTAGAAAATATGAAAAATCAATTAGTTTTTTTTGTGAAACAAAAATTTGTCTAGAAGAATTAGGAGCATTTCAAGAAAAGATGAATATTGATTGCTAGCTAGTATATGTATGTTTGTGTGTGTATATGAATATGTATGTATATACGTGTGAGTGTGTGTGTGTGTACATGCGTGTGTTTGTGTGTGTGTGTGTGTGTGTGTGTGTGTGTGTGTGTGTGTGTGTGTGTG
>JAPFFP010106477.1:0-19123 GCA_026153255.1 Solanum medicagineum
ATGATGATATCATGTAGGCAAGAGTATGTGTTAGTACGTTTTAATGTACTAAGTATCTAGGATGCAATGCAATAAGAATTAGGTACCATAGAAAAAATCCGTAAGAATAGTCAATAAGCATAACATAACAATATTGAATGGTATGCTCAATGCATAAGTAAAACATGCATAAATAGCTCATGCTAATATAGGATATCATATGTGTAGAAGAGACCAAGCTAATTTCCAAAGTACAAACCCCTTGGTTGACTAATGATAGTTTCACCCCATCACCCTGGTGGTGTGGTACAAACCCTTCACATGGTTGGTGATAATTTCACCTTATCATCCTGGTGGTGAAGTACAAATCCCTCACATGGTTGATGAGTATGAACCCCCACCATGGTTATCAAGGTACGAACCCCTCGATAAGGCTATTCGGGCTCTTAATCCCCCTGGTTCAGGCTTTGTCTAATGCAACACTTTATATAGATTCTATCATATACATATGCTCCTTTCATCATCATAACATTAATCATATCATATATCATGCTTTGGACCTTAAACTTCTGAAGAAACCCATATCCGGACATTTTATCAAACACATAAAGGTATGTAATGGTAGTACAAAACTATGAAATATAGAGGTGAAATCATGCATGAAAATGCATTGTAAAACCATCAATCAACACCTTGCAGCACCCTCAAGTAATATACATCAAACCCCTCCTCAAATAATATAATAGATCAAAGATTTATAGCTCATACAATAGCAAAAAAGTCACAATTTCACATAGCTTTAATGTAATGTGCAGTGAATTTCATAATAAGCAAAACCCATTTGTAAATCAACTTTAAATCATGCAATGTGAGTAAAAAGAGGCTTGGGTATCATGAGTGAAAGGAAACAATGAAAGAGACCCACATACCTTAGCTTGGAGATGAACATTGTGAAGATTGGAGATGGAGACATGAAGCTTGAAGAAGAACATTGAAGGAAAACCTTAGTTCCAGAGGAGGGTTTGTGACTTGAATTTGGGAGTGAAAATATCGCTAAGAGTTTAAGTGTGTATTGGGGAATCTTTAGGATGATATGAGGGTAAAATATAGCTAAGTGTAGATAAAAACACATTTGAGAACACTTAGGCCCAAGACTTAGAAGTCTTGGACCAACTTAAAAAAGAACAGGCACCTTTTTACATTGGTGCGCGTAGCATGGGGAATGCTGATTACTCACTAGAAATTGCAGTAGTGAAATTGCATAATTGCTAATATTGTGCTCTTAAACTAGGGTTTTGTAACACCCAACACATTACATGTGCTAGTCCTATGCACGTGACACATGATATGGCTTGGTCAAATTAGCACCTATATTTAAAAATGCTCGAATCTCAAATTAGAGGGCGATATGTACATCTAACGCTTAAGAGGGCCGAGTATATACAAGTTTTAAGTCAAATTGAGTAGATCTCAGACTTAAACAAAGTGACAAAATTGAGGTGCTTGTAGGATTTAGGAAGCTAGTAGGTGAGTCACCTACTTGCGTAGCTTAAATTTGCTAGCTAGACGGAGACGAGGCCCGATGTCAAATATGTCCAAGTCCGAATATGAATAAAGTATGTGTTAACGTGTAAATTGAGCCCATTTTTTAGCATAAAAAATGGACTATATTTTCAGCCCAAGAAGAATAGGAAAAGGGCCCAAGCCCATTACAACTCATTTGATGATTTAGGCCCACTAAATAAAGAGAAAAGGGAAAAATGGGCAGTAAAGGCCCATCAATTTGCAACCAATTAAGGCCTAAGTGATAGGGGAAAAATGGTACATTACTCACTTGATAAAATAAGGCCTAAAATCCAATAGAAAGTTGGCCAAAATTATCTCTTTAGTATTGTTTTCTCATGAAAAACAAGAGATTAAACTGATTATACTTTTGTTGAAATTGTTGGACAACATGTGTTCCAAAGGTTGTTGTACATTTCTTCTTGTTTATTTGCAAGCTTTTGTTTCCTTAGTTAGATTGTTTAGGAAAAAAGGCTACTGTTATTAATAAATCTTGGTTCTATAATGATGTATGAAGGCTGCTGCACCATTTTTAAAGTCCGCAAAAGTGAATTCTTGTATGATCTCGTAATTGTGCTCTTAATAGGAACTTGTGGGCTAATAATCGGAGATTGTTGTTTCACATTCTCCATATACTTTAGAAGTATTTTGAGACTGTCTTAAGACTAGTTTTATGTCTCCACTTTTTCATATGTTCATATGCTCCCATACATAGTCAGTTGCAAACATGCATACATACTTGGATACCAAGATGCACAAGTTCGTTCTACTACATAAAGTTCATGTGTTGTTCCACCTCCTATGCACTTCATTATATGGGTAATCTACTCCTTTCATTATGATGTTGTCTTTTTTGATTATTTACATGTTATAGGTTTATCTATAGTCCTACAGTTCTAATCTTATGACCACCAAAAGAAGCATCTCAAAAGTAATTGAAAGATAAAATATATTGCCTATTGATGGGTGGTAACCTGAGGGGTGGAAGAATCACCTAGCAAGGGTCGATCCTACAACAGGGGGCAGCCCAAGGAGTGAAAGGAAAAGCCTAGCCAGGGCCGATCCTGATATAGATTTACCACTCATCAACTGGTCATTTGTATTACATGTTGTGCACAGATTATATAGTAAAGGTAATATAATAAAAAGAACGTAAAGTGCAAGATTCTACAGTATGACTAAAGGTGTTCTCTTATCCTATACTAGTGCATAGTTTCATTTAAGTTGTTATTTCATATATATAGTATTTCTTGCCTTACTATTTAGTACATTATCTCGTACTGACGTCCCTTACGATGGGACTTGCATGTCATGTTGTAGGTATAGGTGCTAGTAGATCCCCCCAGTAGGAATATAGGATATCTAGTTGCTGTTACCAAGATCCAGGTTTCTTTGGAGCTTTTTGTGTCTAGAGCTTATATTTTTGTATTGTATAGTTAGTCGAGGAGGGGCCTGTACCGACCCTTATGAAATATGTTTCCTTATCTAAAGGCTTTGTAGATAATGAAATTAAACTAAGGTCATGTCTCATACTTTAGACAATGTGGCCCAATGGCCAAGCCATATGCATTTCCTATTGGCTTGTTATTACTGTTTACTTTCTTGAAAGCATATTGAAGGTAGAAATCCCTTTATAATATGTATAGAAAGCGTATGGATACAGATTGGTTCTGCCGAGCCTTATCAACAACTAGTGCCAGTCCGCCTTAACTGGACTTTGGGCATGGCAACAGTGGTATCCGAGCGGGTCATCCTAGGGAGTCTACAAAGCTGTACCTATGTAGAATCTTGTTTATCGATGTGTTGTGCACCACATTTATAAGTAGGAGGCTACATGGCATTTAGGAGTTGTCACTTTCTTTTCATTCTTTAGATTGTTCCATAGATCCAAGTGTAATAGGTGGATTGTGTCTAACCCCTAAATTGTTTTGTACAGCAAGTATGCCAGAAACCAGGAAAATCAAAGGTAAAGGGAAGGAAGTAGAAGTGGTGGTTGGTATACCCATTCGGGTGAGATAATGAAATGAGGTTCAAGATGAGTCTCCATCATAGACATCTCCAACTCCTCCAGCTCCTGATGAACCAGGAATAGTGAAATTCCCCCAGAACCATCTATCGATGCTACCGTGCAGGATCTGAGAAATACAGTCCAACTTTTGACTCGTATAGTTGCTGGCCAAGGTCAAAGACAGGAAGGTCCAGTTATAGGTGAAGGTGGTGCGAATAGGGAAGCTAGCACGAGGATATGTGACTTCCTTAATTTGGACCCTCCATCCTTCACCAGGTCAGATCCTAATGAAGATCCCCAAGACTTTATTGATTAGATCCAATGCACATTAGATGTTATGCATGTGAGTGGTACAAAAGCTGTCATGTTAGCCACATATAGATTGAAGGGTGTGGCTATATTGTGGTATGAAGCTTTGAAGCAATCTAAGGGTATAGATTCACCTCCAACTACCTGGAAGTAGTTGAAAGAGGCATTTCTTGACCATTACTTGCCATTAGAGATCTGAGAGGCCTGTGCAGATCAATACTTGAACCTCCACCAAGGGAATATGAGCATGAGGGAGTATAGCCTTCAATTTAATTCCCTGGCCAGGTATGCTCCTAATGTAGTTCCTACTATGGTAGATAGAGTACATCGATATGTGGATAGATTGGATATGTATCTAGTCAAAAACTGTACTATTGCTTCCTTGAATAAAGACTTGGATATAGCAAGGATGTAAGCTTTTGCACAAAAATTAGAGGATCAGAGGCAAAGAAGAAGGACACAAGAGTTGGAAAAGGGGGCAGGCCAAAAGGGACAGATCTACGGGGCAGTTTACACCATCCCAAGGTGAGCTTAGGCCTCGGTTTTCTAATAGACCACCTATGCCATTATCCTCCTACTCTGCAGCTAGTGCTCCACCACAACTTCAAGGGTCTAGAAGCAATCAGTTTGGTCAATGAGGTGAGGGACAAGGTGAACGAACAACAGGATATTCGACAGGCTAGCAAATGACTCCTAGGAAGCCTTGTAAACAGTGTTGATGAAGACATTCAGGTATATCTCATGTTGGGACAGACGTTTGTTATTGGTGTGGTGCACCAGGGCATATGATGATAGATTGCCCGAGGAGGCGTATGGATGATATAGCATAATCTACTAGGTCAGTTGTTCCATCATCATTGTCAGTTCCTCCAGTAGGTAGGGGTCAACAAGCACCTACTGGTCATGGTAGAGGTTTAAGCGGGGAAGCTAGCTCTAGCTGAGTCCAAAATCGCACTTATGCTTTGGGGAGTTGGCAAAATTTAGAAGCTTCACCCGATGTGGTCACAAGTACACTGTCCATCTTTTCATATAATGTATATTCATTAAGTGACCCTGGTTCTACACTATCATACATTATCCCAGTAGTTGCTAGGAAGCTTAAAATAACACCCATATTATTGAACAAACTATTTGAAGTGTCCACACCAATCGATGAATCTATTATGGATAGAAGGATTTATTATGGTTGTGCAGTAACTGGTTTCGACCGTGACACATTGGCTGACCTTATTGAGCTAGAAATGGTGGAATTAGATGTTATAATGCGTATGGATTGGTTAGCCTCTTGCTATACCACCGTGAATTGTAAAACTAAGAGAGTGTACATCCATTTTCCAAATAAGGCAGTTCTTGAATGGAAAGGCAATATTGGGGCGCCAAAGGGTAAGTTTATCTCTTATTTTAAGGCAAGAAAGATGATACCTAAGGGTATATATGTCATTTAGTTAGAGTAAGGGATATGGGGGCAGAATTGCCAACTCTTCAATCCGTTCCAGTGGTGAATGAATTTGTTGATGTGTTCCCTAAAGAACTTATAGGTTTACCTCCAGAACGAGAACTAGATTTTTGTATTGACTTACTCTAGGCACTCAACCTATTTTCATCCCGCCATATAGAATGGCCTCGGCAGAATTGTGTGAATCAAAAGAGAGAAAGGCTTTATAAGACCTAGTGTGTCCCCTTGGGGTGCACCAGTGCTATTTGTATACAAAAAGGATGGCACCTTAAGAATGTGTATTGACTATTCACAATTGAATAGGGTGACATTTAAGAATAGATACCCCCTCCCCAGCATTGATGATTTATTTGATCAGCTATAGGGTGCCAAATGCTTTTCAAAAATTGATTCGAGATCAGGGTATCACCAAGTGAGGATAAGGGAGAAAGATATACCTAAGACTGCTTTCAGAACATGCTATGGTCACTTTGAATTTCTTGTTCAACAATTTTTATGGATATAATGAATAGGGTATTAAAGCCATTCTTGGATGTGTTCGTGATAGTATTTATAGATGACATTTTGGTATATTCAAGATCAAAAGAGGACCACACAAATCACTTACGACAAGTGTTACAGGTTCTTCATGATAGACAGTTGTATGCCCATTTTTCTAAATGTGAATTTTGGCTAAATTCAGTGGCATTCTGGGGTTATATTGTGTTTGATTAGGGAATAAAGGTTGATTCATAAAAGATACAGGCTGTGAAAGATAGGCTAAGGCCGATGATACCCACAAAAGTTCAGAGCTTCCTAGGATTGGCAGGTTATTACAGAAGGTTCGTTGAAGGTTTTTCTTCTATTTCTGTAACTCTAAAAAGTTGAGACATAAGGCAACCAAGTTCCAATGGAATGATGCATGTGAAAGGAGCTTCCAAGAGCTAAAAAAAAAGCTAACTTCTCCACCTTTGCTAGTATTTCCAGAAGGCATCAAGGGGTATGCAGTGTATTGCTATGCTTTAGGAGTTGGCTTAGGGTGTGAACTGACACAACATGGTAGGACAATTTCATATGCATCTAGAGATCTACGACCACATGAGAAAAACTACCCAACACATGATCTTGAGCTAGCAACGATTGTGTTTGCTCTGAAAATATGGCACCACTAATTGTATGGGGTTCATGTTTACATATATACAGATCAGAAGAGCCTGCAATACATCTTTAAGTAGAAAGAACTAAACTTAAGGCAGTAGAGATGGCTAGAGCTAATAAAGGATTATGACGTTAGTATACTTTACCACCCAAGGAAGGCAAATGTGGTAGTCGATGCTCTGAGTCGTAAGGCAATCATGAATATTGGTGATCAGGCCATCGTAAGTCAAGTGGTGGCTAAGGATCTACGACAATTAGCTAGTCTGGATGTTCACCTTCTAAAATCTTCAAAGGGGTTATTGTACACAATGCAGCATAATAAAGGTTAAGGAAAAACAGTTCGAGGATCTTGTTCTACAACAAGGTGAGTCAGGGTACGATAAAGGGCTTTGACCTTACATAAAATGGAGTACTTTATTGCCAAAATAGATTATGTGTGCCTTATATTGCAGAATTTGTGGCTCAATGTCCAAATTGCCAACAAGTCAAAGTAGAGAACCAAAAGCTGGGAGGTTATATGCAGTGTACAGAGCTTCCAACATGGAAGTGGGATATGATCAACATGGATTTTGTTACAGGGTTGACTCGCTCATTTCAAAATATTTGACTCCATATGGGTAATAGTTGATAGACAAACAAAGTCAGCACACTTCTTGCCAGTTAAGAGTGATAATACAGCTGAAGAGTATGCGAAGCTATACCTCAAAGAGATAGTCAGGCTATATGGAGTCCCAATTTTCATTATATCTTATTTACTACTCAATTCACTGCAAAGTTTTGGAAGTCCTTCCAAAGGAGTTTAGGGACACAAGTGAATTTGAGTACAACTTTCCACCCTCAGACAGACGGTCAAGCAGAATGCACTATTCAGACACTTGATGATATGTTACGAGCTTCTGTATTAGACTTTAAAGGTAGTTAGGTAGACCATTTGCCACTTATTGAATTTTTCTATAATAATAGCTACCACTCGAGTATCAAGATGGCATCTTACGAAGCTTTGTATGGAAGGAAATGTAGGTCGCCGATTAGATAGTTTGAAATGGGTAAAACCACCTTGCTTGGGCCAGATCTAGTACAACAAGCCATGGAAAAAGTTAGGGTAATACAACAATGGCTAGAAATAGCCCAAAGTCATCACAAATCATATGTGGATGCTAGGAGGAGAGGACTGGAATTCTCAGTAGGGGATTGGGTATTTTGAAAGGTGTCTCCAATGAAAGGGGTTATGAGATTTTGTAAGAAAGGAAAACTAAGCCCATATACATAGGACCATATAAAATTATTAAGAAATTTTGGCAGGTTGCATATGAATTAAAGCTACCGCAACAACTTTCGAAGGTTCATCCAATTTTCCATGTCTCAATGCTTCAAAAATACATAGGTGACCCATCCCATCACCCCTATTGAAGATGTGTAGGTTTCAGAAGATCTCACCTATGAAGAGGTACCTATTTCTATTCTAGATCGTCAAGTTAAGAAGCTAAGGAATAAAGAAATAGCTTCAGTGGAAGTACTTTGGAGGAATCAGTAGGTAGAAGAGATAATATGGGAGGCTGTGGACGCGATGAAATCAACGTACCCTCACTTATTTGAAGCTAAGGAGGAAGTGTAACATGCAGAATTGGGGGCCTTAATAGGTACGTGTGTTTGAACATTTATTGCGTTGAACTTTTTTAAAAATAAACTATCTAATTATGCTAACATTTGAGGGTGAATGTTCCTAAGAGGAGGAGGTTGTAACACCCCAACATTGCATGTACTAATCCTATGCATGTGAAACATGATATGGCTTGGTCAAATTAGCGCCTATTTTTTTAAAAGTGCTTGAATCTCAAATTAGAGGGCAATATGTACGTCTAACGCTTAACAGGGTCGAGTGTATACAAGTTTTAAGTCAAATTGAGGAGATCTTAACCTTAAACAAAGTCAGATAATTGAGGTACCTATAGGACTTAGGAAGCTAGCAGGTGAGTCACCTACTTGCTTAGCTTAAATTTGCTAGCTAGACGGAGACGAGGCCAGACGTCGAATCTATCCAAGTCCGATTATGAATAAAGTATGTGTTAAGGGTGTAACTTAAGCCAATGTTTTAGCACCATAAATGGACTATATTTTCAGCCTAAGAAGAGTAGAAAAAGGGCCCAAGCCCATTACAATTCATTTGATGATTTACGCCCACTAACTAAAGAGAAAGGGAAAAAATGGGCATCAAAGGCCCATTAATTTGCAACCCATTAAGGCCCAAGTGAAAGGGGAAAAATGGTAAATTAACCACTTGATAAAATGAAGCCCAAAATCCAAGAGAAATTCGGCTAAAATTATCTCTTTAAAAGGGCTTACAAGCTGCTCCTTCAAGTAATTTAACTTAGACAAAAAAATCAGCTTGCCAAAGCTTTCTCTCTGCACCTTCTTAGCCTTGCAAAGCAGCCACAAGGAGAGTTTTAGGGCTATAGGAGAAGCCCTTCACCTTAAGGGTAAAGGTAAGTAAGAATACTTATGTGTTTAGTATTATTTTCTGATGAAAAACAAGAGATTAACCTGATTATACCTTTGCTGAAATTGTTGGACAACATGTGTTCCAAAGGTTGTACATTTTTTCTTGTTTATTTGGAAGCTTTTCTTTCTTTTGTTAGATGGTTTATGAAGAGAGGATACTGTTATTAATGAGTCTTGGTTCTATAATGATGTATGAAGGTTGCTGCACCATTTTTATAGTTCGCAAAAGTGAGTTCTTATATGATCTCGTAATTGTGCTCTCAATAGGAACTTGTGGGCTGATAATCGGAGATTATTTTTTCACATTCTCCATATACTTTAGAAGTATTTCACACTATTTTAGGACTAGTTTTAGGCTGCACATGATATGTATATAAGAATGTGTATTTGAAAATACTATTAGAGGCAGAAAGGTAGAAAGAATATGCTCGAGTTTATAATTATACGCTTGCTGCCCATGTGTCATTTTTTTTAATGAGATTGGGCAGCCAAGATGTATCTATTGTCTGTTAATTCTAGTTTTATCACCTACTATACTGTATATAAATATTTGGAGGAAGGGAAGGTTATCTCGAGGTAATAATGAGGTCATATACCGAGGTATGTAAGGCTACTCAATTTCGTATATATTGGCATAAAATCTAGATTCTTCCTTGGTACATAGAGGCTCTTACCTACTCCGACATAACAAATAGCCATGTATCCACTTTTTCACATGATCATATGCTCTCATACATAGTCACTTGCAAACCTGCACATATACTTGGATACCAAGATACATGAGTTCATTTTACTAAATAAAGTTCATCTGTTGTTCTACCTCTTCTACACTTCACTATTTGGGTAATCTACTCCTTTCATTATGATGTTGTCTTTTGGGATTATTTACATGTCATAGGCTGTATCAACAGTTCTACAGTTCAATATTATGACCAGCAAAAGAAGCATCTCAAAAGCAATTGAAAGATAAAGTATATTGCCTATTGATGGGTGGTAACCCGAGGGGTGGAAGAATCATCTAGCCAGGGTCGATCCTATCACGGGGGATAGCCTAAGGGGTGAATGGAAAATCCTCGCCAGGGCCAATCCCGATATTGATTTACCACTGATCAATTAGTCTTTTGTATTAGATGTTGTGCATAGATTATACAGTAAAGGTAAAGTAATAAAAAGAATATAAAGTACAAGATTTCACAGTATGACTACAGGTGGTCTCTTATCCTACACTAGTGCATAGTTTCATTTGAGTTTTTACTTCATATATAGTATTTGCTGTCTTACATATTCACTACATTATCTTGTACTGACATCCCTTATGGGGGACCTGCATTTCTGCAGGTACAGGTGCTCGTAGATCCCCTAGTAGGAGTACAGGATATCCAGCTGCTGTTACCAAGCTCCAGGTTGCTTTGGAGCTTTGTGCATGTAGAGCTTATATTTTTGTATTGTATAAATAGTCGAGGCGGGGCCTGCATCGACCCATATTAGATACTTTTCCTTATCTAGAGGCTTTGTAGACTATGTAAATTAAAGTGTGGTCATGTCTCATTCTTTAGATAATGTGGCCCCAACGGCCTAGCCATATGCATTTCCTTTTGGCTTGTTAATACTGTTTACTTTCTTAAAGGCATGTTGAATATAGAAATCCCTTTATGATATTTATAGAAAGCACATGGATAAAGGTTGGTTCTCTAGAGCCTTATCAGTAACAGGTGCTAGTCCACCTTAACGAGACTTTTGGGCGTGAAAGGTTTGAATCGGCTAACCCTAATTTTGACCCACTGAACAAGAATATGAAGTCATATTTTACATATTACATATGGATTTTGAGATATATGGAATTTAAAATTTTGGGCATTTCATGGCACATTTTTGGGCACTTTTTGGGGTCATTTAAATTATCTTGCTTATCTCTTGTTGCATTGCATCCTACATAATTAGTATATTCATACCTACTGATGCATAATCTATGCCTACATGATGTCACCATGTAGGAACCGGAGTCCCACTTGAGCATCTTATTCCACGTGACTAGTATGATTTCTCTCAAGCTAGTTGTGAGTCCTCTATTCCGGGGACAATGTATATGATCTCATGCTATGTACTAAGACTATCTTTCTTTTATTTTTGTATTGACTATAAGAGTGAGCCGGTTGCTTGTCTTGGCTCACACACCAATCTAAGTTTTAGAGGCAATGTAGGACACGCTATGTATTGAGCCTTGACTCTCTTGTTTTGATGTTTATGTTATGAAAGTTTCCCTTTAGCCCCTTGCTCTTATTTCTAATCTAATTATGTTTTTTTAATTTCTTCCGCGACCAATGATTTGTAATGATATGTTAAGAGGCTTGTTTTGGGTCCCTTCGGGTTTCCCATTTGTTGTGTCATGTCTTGGCCCTAAGCTTGGGTCATCACATTGGGTTGAGATCCTTAAAAGAGATTCAACGACTAAAGACTTAGGTTTTTCGCTTCTTGGTATTCAAGCTAGGTGCATCTTTAAGCATCTCACGTTAGAAGCCGTAGTTGGTTCTTGTGACATATCATTCCCATATTTGGGGTGATTACAAGCAAACTAGTCTACCCATAGGGTCAATTTGGTCTTGTGGTGGATCGATTTAGTTTTGTTTGATTTCCCATATTCCATATCCTTTATCCCTTGCTTGATTAATCCTTCCCCATTTATTGGTAGGATAGTTGTTAGTTTAATTTCCTCTAATTCAGTTAGAACCTTTTGTCGGCACTCGCCTACTGAGTCAAAAAAATTATTAAAGATAGGTCCATGCTGCACCATGATTTGGAGTCTCAAATAGAAGGGAAAGAGCTTGATATAGAGGAGATATGGGACCTATGCATCGCTTCAAGTGAAATAATCATCCAAGAAGCAAAAATTGAGGAAATGATACTAAAGTTGCCTGAGCAAGCCATGGACATCTTAAATAACAACTTTGGTTCATTTGAAGTTTGGAGTGTGATGATGTTTACCCTCCAATAAGAAGGTGGTCGCTGTCACAATTAACCAAACTAAAGGTTTGGGTCGAATCCATAGGGAATATACAGGGTTTGACAACAAGATTTCACTATAAACCATTTCGAGTATCTATAACTAAAAACACTAAATTGGGGGGGGGGGTTGTGATTCAAGAACAAAAACAAAAATTGTGTCCCCTATGGTTCGTTCACTCGATAACCCTAGACAACATAATTGCAATTGGCGATTCACATGTAGGATGGTAACTTAGGTTCTTCTAGCCCTTTTGAGAAGGAGAAGGTCGAATCTCACCATGGGGCTTGGTAGGCTACAATGTTGTGCCAACTAACCGTTACCTTTGTCCCAGTCAACCTCCCGTTGGTCATGTTTGGTTGATTAGACAGGAACTCATCAATAAAATATTGTCATCTACTTCCCTTTTCCTATTCGTCACTACCTTTGTCGGGATTGTGATAGTAGGCGGGGTTCAGTGTTGGCCACCCCCAAACAACAATTAAAATGAGGGGAAATAGGAAATACATGTATAACCCCAATCATATAAATGCAATAAACCTAGGTCATCTCAAGTCAACTACCCATGGTTCCCACAACCCCATGTTGTGGGTGCTTAATTACTTATGGCTAAGGCAAAATCAACAAAAATGTAAATACAAGACATAGTTGAGAATTTTACCCAAGACACCACAAGTTTGATATATTGAGAATGAATACAATATGAGATTTGCACTGCCCAAATGCAGGTTTTCCAAGAGAAAATAAAAATCTAAGCTAGAACCTAAAATATTCTTGAGCGAATATTCCAAGGTGATGTACAATATCTGGAATCCGGTCTTTCTAAAAATAAAACCCCAACTTAAAGTTTTTATATTGTTAAAAAATTTACCCTAAAAATTATATAGAAAAGGCAGCTGGCATCTGGTTCGTCTCGCAGGTACGACTCATAAGCTGACCTATGAGTCATAATCAAGGTCTCGTATCAGGTTCTTGGCAATTTGAACTCAATTGGTACGACCCACTTGTACGAGTCGTTGCTTGGGCTACGACTCGTAGGGCGGCCTCGTAGGGCTACCTCCACTTGGCAGATTGCTGATTTTTGCTCTTAGTTTCTAGCTATGAGATCACTATACGACTCCAAACATGGGTTACGACTCATAGATAAGCTCATATGTCTTGTGTTTCAGCAAAATATGAAATTTTTCTCCAAATCATGCCAACCTACCTTTTCTACAATAACGACACAAAAACACATAAAAAACATAAAAAGTCGCATTAAGAACTCAAAAAATTTCTTGTTTTGGGTATCAATTGTGTTGTATTTTGACAGCACATCAACCCCCTCAACTTGGAATTATTGCTTGTCCTCAAGCGATGACTAAATCTAAGCAGATAATGAGAAACACATAATAGCTACATTGATGGCGTATACATCAATTACTCTAATTTAGGTACCCAACTTTCATTTTTTAAAAGAAGATTTCAAGAATACTAAGCAGAAGAGAACACAAAGATGCATCTGGCAACCCAACTATGATAAGCTAAGGATCTTCAACGATCCACAATTACTGGTATAGTCATATGCTAATCAAGTAGTGCAAATGCCCTCACAGAAAAGAAGTCCCTCTTACTCACTCAAAAAGCATTTACAATTTAGGGACTGTGCAATCATTCTCACTCTTACAATTGAAATTCATAAAAAATGAGTAACACCATATGCTTGCCCCTATACTCAGTTTCTAGGCTGATGACGAAGTGGATTTGGATTAGTTTAGGACTTAAAAACTTGTATCATAGGCTCATGCGGCATTGGTAAGGCATACTAAGCAAGTAGTGATTAAAAGATATCCTTAAACAATGTTCACCAACACTTTTACCTTCATAAACAAAACATTTTCACCACATCCACCATTATTCTCCTATTTTAAATTCCCCCCAAGTGTGTTGTTTTTTTTTCAAGCATTGGCCTTATTTCTAAACTCATTTGTTTGCTAATATCTTCAACACAAGGCATTTTTCTTTTTCTTTTTCTTCACCTGGCTCATGATTATTCATTTCTTTCTTTCTTTCCAAAACAACCACCTTATTTTTATTACTTTACAATAATAATAAAGGCCACTATCAACTTAGACATTTAGCCTGAGAAGAAGTACACAATATCTAGTCCCCAAACCAGGGCCACAGTCTATAGCCACTCTCAACTTAGGCTTTTAGCTTCAATCAGAGTTCATATTTTAAAGGGTAGACCAGGGCCAAAATCATGGTATTTCATCAAGCAAGATTAAACTAGAAAGGTGTCACGAAAGAATGAGTACATGAGAAGCTCAAAACATTGGAACAAGGGATTCATTCACTTATTAGGTAGGTCATTTAGGCAAGAGTTGGCTCACTAGCAAAACTAAGGCCTAAGACCCCTTCCAAAGCAACCACATCACCAAACCAATCTTAGAGTAATAAGGCAAGTTTTGAGTGTATACACGATGCATAAATGCAGCAAAATAAGCTCACAACACATATGGCATTGCAAACATAATCAAGTATAGACTCACTGGTCATGCTTCCAGCCACAACTTACCTTCACATTATCAAAACTTAACATTGTCAGATACTCAAAATGCATGAATGCACTATAACTACAATCTCAAAAATTTTGAGGGTACCTAATTTCTTAAAATCATTCAAAAAGCATTTAAAGACTATGCATGTGGCAACACATAATACTACTAAGTGCTTACACATTATCTAAACTACCTAAACATGCCGGTTCAATAGAAAATTAAAGCATCTACAAGGAAAGAAAAAACACATCAAGAGAACCTTGGAATAAAAAATATGGAAAGTTATGGACTCGAGGCTACCCAGACTTTACCTTAATCCATAACTTCCCATATCCCACCAAAATAGCATAATTTGTTCTCAAAGTAATGACAAGAAGAAGAAGTACAAGGGGCATACCTTGGGTTGCCTCCCAGGAAGCGCTTGATTTATTGTCGCGGTACGATAGGAAGTGGTTTGTACTCATACCTCTTTAAGGGCCTAATCTTCCACTCTCTTGAATTCTTCTATATCGGCCACGTACAGTTTGACCCATTGGCCATTTACTTTGAAAATTTTTCCATCCCTGCTTTCTAACTCGATGGCTCCATGACTAAAAACATGTACCACCCTGAAAGGTACCATCCACTTAGGTCTGAGTTTCCTAGAAAACCACTTCAACCTAGAGTTATAAAGCAACACCATGTCTCCTAGAGCAAATTGGCGGTTCTCAATTCTACGATCTTGCTAAACTTTCATCCTTTGCTTGTACAATGTAGAATTTTTATATGTTTGTAGCCTAAACTCATCGAGTTCGTTTACTTGCATTAATCTAGAGTTCCTACTTCATTCCAGTCTAGATTTAGCTTCTTTAGTGCCATAGTATCTTAAGTTAAAGTTCAACTGGAAGATGACATGCTTTCTCAAACACCAATTGATATGGAGACATTCCGATTGGGGTACTAAAAGTCGTGTGGTAGGCCCATAAGGCATTATCCAACTTCCTTGACCAATCTGTGATTCCCATTTACAATTTTGGACAAGATTTGATTTCTCTCCCTATTTGATACTTCCACTTGTCCACTTGTTTGGGGATGGTACGGGGTTGCCACTCTGTGCATCACACCATACCATTCAAGGAGAGCTTTGAATAGTTGATTGCAAAATTAAGGACCTCTGTCACTGATTATTGCTCGAAGCATGCCAAGCCTGGAAAAAATGTTTCTTTGGAGAAACTCGGTAACACTCTTGCCCTCATGGATTGCTAAGGCTATGGCTTCCACCTATTTAGAGAATCAACTACAACAAGAATGTACTTATTACCATGAGAGATAAAAAAAGGTCCCATAAAATCAATGCCCCAAACATCAAATAGTCTATCACCAAAATAGGATTTAGTGGGAGTTCGTTCCTTTGTGAAACCCCTCCCTCTCTTTGGCATCTATCACAAGACTTAATATAATCATGGGCGTCTTGATGTATAGACGGCCAATAGTAGCCACACTATAACACCTTATAAGTAGTTCGAGCTCCACTTTGATGCCCACCCACCAACGATGAGTAGCATTCTTCTAGAATACTCATCATCTCAATTTATGGAACACATCTTCGTATGATCCCATCTGCATAAACACGAAAAAGTATGGCTCATCCCAGAAGAACTTCTTTGAATAGTGCATAAAATTGCAGCCTCGATGGGTGTTAAAATTAGGAGGTACTATATCAATCACCAAGTAGTTAGCATAGTCTGCAATTCAAGATATAAGATCATATGAGGCCACAAAAATTCTTTCATCGGGGAATAAATCATTGATGTCAAGTTCATCATCAAATTTCAACATAGCAGCATCTTCTAATCTAGAAAGATGGTCGGCTACTTGATTCTTTGACCCCTTTCCATCAATCACATCAAAATTAAATTCTTTCAAAAGGAGTACCCATCTAAACAATCTTGGTTTTGCATCCTTTTTAGCCATCAGATATTTAAGTGCTGCGTGGTATGTGTGTATGATCACCTTAGCTCCCAATAAGTATGAACAGAATTTTTCAAAGGCAAAAACCAAGGCCAGCAACTCTTGTTCAGTAACTATATAATTTTTCAGGGCCACATTTAGTGCTTTGTTAGCATAATAAATAAGATGCAAAATTCTACCCCTGCATTGCCCCAACACCATATCTAACGCAACCCCACTTGCATCACACATTAGTTCAAATGCTTTTGACCAATATGGAGACACAATAATGGGTGCCGAAGTCAACTTTCTTTTCAATTCTTTGAATGCTTAAATGCATGCATCATCAAATACAAACTTGACATCTTTTTTTAACAACTTACACAAGAGTTGTGAGATTTTCGAGAAATCCTTTATGAAGCGGAAGTAGAACTCTGCATGATCTAGGATGCTCCTGATACCTTTCATAGAAATTGGTGGTGGAAGTTTCTCGATAACCTCTATTTTTTGCTATATCCACCTCGATTCCCTTGGTTGAAATTCTATGACCAAGCACAATCCTTTCTTTAACCATAAAATGACATTTCTCCCATTTCAGTATCAAATGACTCTCAACACACCTCTTCGACACATCATGCAAATGTAATAAGCATTCTTGAAAAGATTGGCCAACCACACTAAAATCATCTATGAACACCTCAGTAGTGCTTTCAACCATGTCCAAGAAGATAGATATCATGTATCTTTGAAATGTGACTGGAGCATTACATAGTCTAAAAGGCATTTTCTTAAATGCAAAGGTACCATATGGGCATGTGAAAGTTGTTTTCTCTTTATCCTCGGGCCGAATAACGAATAGATTATACCTAGAATATTCATCAAGGAAACAATACCATCCTTTCTTGGTGGAAGCATTGAGTTTTCTGTAATCCATACACATTCTCCCTCCGGTGACTGAGCACATAAAAATTAATTCATTCTTTGCATTAGGCACCACCGTGATACTCTCTTTTTCGGAAACACACTGCACTAGACTAACCCATTCACTATTAGTGATCGGGTATATTACACCTGCTTCCAACCACTTGATGATTTCTTTCTGCACATCCTCTTACATTGGAGGGTTCAGTCGCCTCTGATGTTCAATACTCGCTTCGTAATCCTGGCTAGTTGAATCTTATGAATGCATATGCCAGGGGGTATGCCAATGATATTTACGATTGTCCACCCAATGGCCCTTTTGAATTGCTTGAGGATGGAGACGAGGGCCTCTCTTTGGACTTCACCTAAATCGGCTGCCATTATGACTGGTAGCATGCTATTTTCTCCAAAGTATGCATATTTCAGATGTACGAGTAGTGCCTTTAAGTCTAATTCAGGTGGGACTTCTACAGAAGGCTTTGTAGGTGTGTTTCCCTGTTACACAAATCCAACTCTATCCTGGCCTGTCGCATAGGCCTAAAACACATCCCAAGAGCATTTACAGTTTCTCATAATCAGGGATGCTTTCACCATCAAAATTCATCAATATAGCTGCCAAATGTTCAACTCCTAGCCTCAACTCAATCGGAATCTCCACTTCATCTCCCTCACTCACTTCAATCATTGAGACGACCTGAAACTCACAACTCTTTCTATCTTGTTGGCTCACTTGAAACACAACTGTCTCTTCACCAAATCTGAGAGTAAGCAAACTCACTTCCATATCAACCAACACACTTCTTGTGGTTAAGAAAGGTCTTCAGAAGATGATAGCAACTGCAAAATTAACCTAACAGTCAAGTAACAAAATTTGCGAGAAATATAAATTCATCTACCTTGACCAATACATCATAAAGTATCCCCGCAGGTTTCTTGTCTATTTTGTCTGCATGAACAACCAAATCTTTGTAGGAACAAGGTTGCCCGCATTGAGTTTTCTGAATATTGCAAGAGGTATTAAGTTAACGTTGGCTCCTAAATCACATAATGCTCTAGCAAATGCAAATTCCCCAATTATGCATGATATGGTGAATACTCCCGGATCTTCACGCTTCTGCACCAAAGATTTGTAGTGATGGCACTACACTGTTGAAAATTTTGTGAGAGGTCTTAGATAGCTTTTTGCTTCTTCTTGACCAAATCTTTCATCCATTTTCCCTACACTGTCATCCTCGCAAGAGCTTCAACTAAGGGGATGTCCACTGACAACTTCTTGACCATCACCAAGAACTTTTCAAACTTTCCCTTCGCTTTTCTCTTCCCAAGCCTTTGGAGAAAAGGTGGTGAGGGCCTTTGAAGGGTTTTACATTTCTTTGGTTTCTCTTTTGTGTTATGTGTTTGGTCTCCTCAGTTACCCTCTGCCTGCGACTTCCATCATGATCAATTGGCATAAGGGGATCAACAGTGTATTTTGCCACTCCGAGTCATGACTGCCATACTATGCTCCTCGTTCTTAGGATTTTGAAATGTGTTACTTGGTAAGGTGCCCTTTTGGCGTTAGTTCAATTGCGAAGAAACTTGTAAAAATTTGTTTTTCTAGTTTCTTAATCGCCACCAAGTGAGACTCTATTTTTTGGTTAATACTTGAGATATCTAATTTTATTCCCTTTAAAGTCTCATCTTGGTGATTGACTCTGTTCAACAATGTCACGCCCCAAGTCCCCGTAGGGCGGACCGGCACCCGTTACCGTTAAGGCTTCGGGAGAACCAACCTATAACTA
>JAPFFP010106497.1:0-19123 GCA_026153255.1 Solanum medicagineum
AGTAGGAGTACAGGATATTCAGCTGCTGTCACCAAGCTCCAGGTTGCTTCGGGGCTTTGTATATGTCTAGAGCTTATATTTATATGGTACAGTTAGTTGAGGCGGGGCCTGTCCCGACCCTTGTCAGAGGTTTCTTTTTATTTAGAGGCTTTGTAGACTATGTAAAGTAAAGTATAGACATGTCTCGTGCTTTAGATACTGTGGCCCCAACGGCCTAGTCATATGCATTTCTTTTTGGCTTGTTATCACTGTTTATCTGCTTTAAGGCATGTTAAAAGGTAGGAACCCCTTGTAGTATGTATAGAAAGCACATAGATATAGGTTGGTTCTCCCGGGCTTTATCGGCAACGGGTGCCAGTCCGCCCTAACGGGACTTTAGAGCGTGACAGTCCTCTGATCATTTCTAACTCTAGGCGCAAGTGCACTAGCAGATGATGGTGCTTGAAATGGGTTACCAGTGTCTTTCTTCCAAACTCATGGCCGGATGCTTTAACTTTCTTACCTCTAAACTCCTCTCTTTCATGCTGCCTCTCCTCATCCGCTTGTTGTATAAAGATGATCAGTATCCCAATGCCCATATCACTCACAAGTGTTACTCCCGTCCCATCTCTCTTTGTCCCTCTATTCAACCCATCAACATATATTCCCATCCTCCCCCTCATATCAGCAACCATATCCAGAGCATAACGAAACAATTATGTAATCTTCAGCCCATACTATTGCATAGTCATAGAGCCATTTTTCAAGTTCAAGAATTCTCTTACCTTTGCCTCTGTTTGCTCCCTTGGGAAGAAGCGCCCCAAGAAAGTTTCCTCGAACATAGCCCAAGTCAGTATGGGGGCATTCTCTCCTCTACCCTTCTTTCATTGATCATACCAAAGTCTAGCCACACCCTTGAGTTGGTAAGCAGCCAGTTCCACTCTATTAGGATCAGCCATAGGCTCACTTGGAACACTTTCTGAAGCTCCTCCACATAGTTCTCAGGATCCTGATGTGATGTAGACCACGTGAACCCAGGTGGAATCATCCTCAAGAATTCCCGGACTCGAGAAGTGTCATGGGCATCTTGTCTGCCTGCTCCTTGTCTCATAACAGCTACTATAACAACCTAGGCTAGAGTATGAATAGCCTGGCGTAGCTCAGCATTTGAGACCTCATCTTGCAAGGCTGCATAACAATGACAACCCTGTTCCACGGGCTCCTCATGTCCTGGAGGCTCAAGTGGAATGACATTTTGTCTGGCGGGATGTCCTCTACCTCTGACGGCTCTTCTGGGAGGCATGATCACAATTCTTCAACAAGCAAAGCATGAATTAGAATAGAACTTTCATAGAGCATACTCTATAGCATGATTCAGAACATGAAAGAAGTGGAATAATTCCTAATATCCTATAGCCTCCTGCTTAAGTATGGTCGACAACACACCCATAAATAAGACTTTACTAGACACGGCTTCATAGACTCCCTAGGATACTTGAACTCGTGCTCTGATACCAATTTTATCATGCCCGTGAGGGAGTCCAAGATGTGGCCAGCACCCAGAGGCTATTGTTAGTCCCCAAGCGAACCACTTGGCCTTTTCAAAATCATTAAATCCATAAACTCTACTAATCAGTAGAAGACATAAAGAATGTAAATGGGCACATCTATCATCTAGTCTCCAAAAAGTATAATAAATGAAAGTCTAGTAGAAAGAACTAGCTACAATCTGAATAATCAACATTAGACTCTAGGCTATGAAGCCTTTATCACTATCATGTGGTGCGAATCATAGACCCACAGCTACCTCAATCAAAATAAAGCTAATAAATGTCTAACTCAAAGCAAGATGAAAATAGCATAATGAATCCTCAAAAATAGGGGAGGCTCACCAATCAGCTGAATGTCATAGATCCTCAACAAAGTGCCTGCTGATGATCTCTATCTCGTGTATCTGCATTATAAAAAGATGTACTGCCGAATGGAGTCAGTACGTGGAATGTAATGTATGTAAAATAGGTAGAATAATATAAAACAACAATCAACTCATAATAGTGGCAATCAATATCTCAAGTGTCCATCTAAAGCAAGAAAAAAGAGTAGACAATTGACCCATCTAACCCATTAACCTCATCAATCAAATAAGACTCATCTCGGAGGGACTCATCTCAATTCATCTCATCTTAACTCAGAGTACTCAGTTTGGGACAAAAAATCACTTATGAACCAGTAATTATACAACAATCATGCTGATGTTGCCATAGCCATTTCGTACTTGCCAGGTATGGAACGAATCGAATCCAGTAGGGACCACCAGCAAATCAAACTAGTCCTTTATTGTTTCAGGCTCTATCAAGAGGAAACTATAATGAGATGTAATGGTTCTAATCCTTACCTATGCTTGGTACGTAGTTTGACAGGTGCGAGTTGGATTGACTCTTACTCTTCCGGTGCTCAATACTCCTCTCATGACCAATGCCCATAAAACGGTCTATGTAATCAAACTATCTCAATCATTTCATCCCAAATCAACCTCATAGAGGCTCTGATCATTCAATCGGCCTCATAGAGACTCCAATCATACTATCAATTCAACTCTCAATCATTAGCTCAAGGATTTGGACAATCATTAGGGAACAATTGAATAGACAAATCATTAGAGTTCATTTGGGAAGACGTATGGACCATTAAACATTATCAACCTATCATCATTCTCACATTCACAATCACAATCACTATCAACATTCTCAAATCAAGGCTCTAGATTCAATCTCTATCTTTATTCATGCATGCTTTCAATAATCAACATATGGGGTTTATGCAATATCTCATGAAAAATATTCAATTCAAGTAAACAAGTTTATGATGACCATCAACATATGAGAATACATGTAATGAATATAATTTTCAAGAAAATAATCAAGAATCATGTATGTAGACTCATGAGCATTCAACTCTCTTCTAAGACCATCTATGGGGCACATGAGAGAACAATCTCATATTTTTAGTTTAGCCTTACATACCAGGGATGAAACTTTAATGATCAATCTTCAAGAATTCTCCTTGAATTTCCCCCAATCAAGCTTCTCTTTTCTCTTCTCTCAAGCCCTAATCTTTCAAGTGTTTAGAAAAGGACTTGGAATGGGGTTTAAGATCGTATTTACGTATCAAAACAATCTACTTTGATCGTGTTTTGAGTTTAGGAGGGGTTGAAAATTGAGAGGAATGCCCCTCAATTTAAAAAGAAAAAGTTCGTTTAGAAAAATGCCCAGTTTGCGTCGCGGACTGGGCGCGTACCTTTATAAAAATAATTTCAAAAATTTTCAGAATGAGTTTTCCAATCCCATCAAAAAATATTTTTAATAAAACAAGGCAAGTTCGCGCCCCAAGCATGCACAACCACTGTTTTTCGTTTTGCATTGAAAAATTATTTTTTGATCCGGTTGCTCTAAAATTTGAACTAGACCATTAACTCATCCAATTTTCCATGATGATTGTATATCTGGTCTAGAATTCGCAAACAGGGCATGAAAAGAAGCGCTCACTTCTAGTCTAGGGGTATTTTGGTAATTTATCGAGTGTTACAATACAACTTTTCCACCATCCATAAAACTTGTCATTGAATCTTGGAGGCCTCGTGGATGATTTTCCTTCTTCTAGGATCAGTGGAGCAGCCATATTTACCAGAAAATCTCTAGGTGTAAGTCATATAGAGATTCTTGCTCTGATACCACTTGTTAAGTAAATACGCGTCTACCACAGTAAGGGTCAGGTCCCTTGAAATGATATAAACAAAAACTAAAAGAAGCCATACAGCAAGGAACAGAACATAAGGATTTAACATTGAAAAACTCCTTGCTCAAGGGAGGAACAACTACGACCTATCCAATAGGATTTCCAAAAAAATAAAATCCACTAAATGAATGAGCAAAATAAACAAATACAAAACACTTTATTTATTTGCCGCACTTCCTCACCATTCCCACTTGCAACCTCAGTTACAGTAATGAGCAACAAGAACTAGTCTACACTCTCACCTCCAAGATGAAGTTAGACTGTACACCACTGCACCTCAAGGCTCCACCTAGCCAATGTGGTTCAACACTCACAAGAGTGTAATAAAAAATAATGACCATGTTCCAGACTGGGAGTGATTTTACAATTTCCAACACAACACAACTACTAACATACAATGAAGCTATTCTAATCTTCTATCAGGTCCATTGAACGCAACAACTGTATTTTCACACTTGGAGCTAAGAGAAAGCTTTTGGAGCAACAAGAATATTCTGTTTGTGATATTTCCAAAAGTAGTTTTTGTTCCTTAGACAAGCTCCTTTTATATTGAACAAGATGCATTGCATGGACTATCGGTCCTCCAGTACAAATGAGGGTGACATTTCACCAACCACAACAGCTTTAGCAGTTGTATCCTATATGCAAACACTTCACGTTGATTTGATTGGCTACCTGGTCCTCGAGTCAGTTTGTTAATCATCAAAACATTCACTTAACAAAAGTACTTATAGTTACAGGAGTCCATCTACAACATATGGTGATTCAATGGTGACAAGTCAAAGGTCCTAGTAAAATAAGGAACATTTATAGGATTGTTCCAGTTGTGGTCTTGTGGAAGATTTGGAAAATAAGAAATGCTAGAAGACATGAAAAGGATGTAAGTTTAATGGATCTGATTAAACAACATTAAAACACTATTAATTAATTCATTAGAATTTTCTTCCCCTGGGTTTATGAGTTGGGAGGAAATTGTGTCTTATTTTTAGCAGTACAGGAACAAGTTGTATCTCAGAAACATAACCTAGAGATTTCCTAGGATAAGTCAAGTCAAATGTAATTGGGATGGTGCCTCCAAAGGAAATCTAGGAGAAAGCTCATATGCTTTTTGTGTGCGGGATAATAATGGAGATTTGATTTGGGCTGAAGCATATAAGATAGGAATCATGTCAATGCCCAAGCCTAGGGTCTAGACGTGATACGGCGCAAAGGTAACCCGAAGGGACCCCAAGCAAGCCTCTTAGAACATCATTACACAACCTTGGTCGTGGAAGCAATAAATCAAGCATCAAGAGATAAAAGAATGGAAAACCAGGGCTAAGGGAAAACACTTCCATATATCACAATCAAGAGACAAGAGTCAAACGCATATCATAGATACATAACATATCCAACAAACACCTCTAATACATATATAAAAGAAGGGGCCAAGACAAAGTAACCAGGCTCACCCTCATTGTCAAATAGAACATAAGAGAGAGTGTCTAAATACAAAACAAGAGAACATAGACTAAGGTCCCCGAAGTGGAGGACTCAGCAACTAGCTTGAATAGCACCGAACTAGCCACGTGGAGGAGGATGATGATCAACTTGGGCACTGGTTCCTACACGGTAACATCCTGTAGGCATAGAGTATGCGTTAGTACCTTTGAATATGCTAAGTATGTAGGATGCAATGCAAACAAGAATTGAGCATCATAATCAAAATGCGTAATAATAGGCAATAGGCATACTATAGCAATATGACATGTATGATCAATGCATAAGTAAAACATGCTTAAGTATCTCAGGCTCATATAGGATATTATATGTGTAGAAGAGACTAAACTAGATTTCCAAAGTACCACCCTTTGGTAGGTTAGTGATTATGTTGTCCCAACACTTAGGTGGATGAGTACAAACCCTCATCTAGGTTGGTGATAATGTCGCCCCATTACCTAGGTGGAGAAGTACAAACCCTTCCCTAGGTTGATGCCTACAAACCCCCATGTAGATTAGTGATGATGCCACCCCATCACTAGGTGGAGAAGTACAAACCCTTCCCTAGGTTGATGAGTACAAACACCCATCTAGGTTATATGGGTTCTTAGTCCCCCCAGATTGGGCATGGTTTAATGCAACACTTTATATAGAATTTATCATATACATAAGCTTATTTCATCATCATATAGTCAATCATATCATATCTCATGCTTTAGACCTTCAACTCCTCAAGAAACCACATCTGGATATTTTATCAAATACTTAGAGGGTGTGAAATGGTAGTATAAAACTATGCAATTTAGAGATGAAGTCATGCAAAAAAATCTGTTGTAAAACCATCAATCAACACCTTGCAACACCCTCAAGCAATATACATCAAAAACCCTCATAAAATCTTACAATAGATCAAAGATTTATAGCTCAAAATAGCAAAATAGTCATAACCTTACATAGCTTTACCATAGTGTGTAGTGAATTTCACAATAATCAAGATCCATTTGTAAATCAACTTTAAATATGCAATTTGAGTAAAAGGAGGCTTGGGTATCATGGGTAAAAGGAACCCATGAAAGAAACTCACATACCTTATCTTGGAGATGAACTTGGTGAAGATTGGAAATGGAGACTTGAAGCTTGAAGAAGAACCTTGAAGGAAAACCTTAGCTTGGGATGAGGGTTTGGATCTTGAGTTTGCGGAAAGAAAATATGAGTAAGTGTTTCAGTGAATATTGGGAAAAGTTTTGGATAGTATGAAGGTGAAATTTGGCTAACTATAGTTAAAAATATGTTTGGAACACTTAGGGCCAAGACTTAGAAATCTTGGACCGAACTAAAAAAAAAGTCCCAAAAATGTACAGGGGCGCGTCGCGGGGCAATACGAAAACCCCACTAGAAATTGCAAAATCAAAATAAGATACAACAAGTAATAATAGATCATAAGGGAAGTGGGACTAAGAGAGTCTTTCATAATAGCATAACCATAAAAGAGTCAAGCTCAGTAATACAAAATGTCTCAATATCCAACGACACCTCTAGTATTAGATGGAGATACGGCCAAGGCATCTCTCGAGCTCGCCCTCACAGATAAGTGTCCAACATATAAGGTAAAGTCTTAACATAGGCATGAAAGTAATAGATATTGTCCCCGAATATGAGGACTCACCAACAACTAACTTCAATGATCCAGCTAGCCACGTGGAGGAGGATGATCAATAGGAGCTCCAGTTCCTACATGGTAATTGCGTCGGACCTCCTGCAGCGCCAAAAACCATGGGCTAACACCCATAAAAAACTACCAAAATCGCCTATTTCCTATTCCTTAGCTCATAAAATCCTACCAGGCATCCCCGACCGTTGCCGGGCTACCTGTGCCACGACCCAAGCCTAGGGCCTAGACGTGACACGATGAATGGGGAACCCGAAAGGGCACCCCAAACAAGCCTCTCAACATATCATTACACATCCTTGGTCGCGGAATCATTAAAACAACAATAAGAGAGTGCAACTAAAGATAAAAGGACTAAAAGAATTAGATAGTAGCATAGATCATAAGGAGTCAAGGCTCAATGTAATACATCATTTGTCCATAACACCTTTAACATAGAATGGGCGGGGGCTAAGACACTCCTCGGGCTCACCCTTTAGTATCAAAGTATTCATCATGAGGAAATAACGTAAGAAAGAGAGAGTAAGGATAATGTCCCCGAACTTGAGGACTCACCATAATCTTAGCTTCAAGATGTCAAAACTAGCCACAAGTAGGATGATCATGAGGAGCTCTGGTTCCTATATGGTAACATCATGTACGCATAGAGTATGTGCTACTACGTTTGTATGTACTATATAGGATGCAATGCAACAAGAGATAGGCAACATAGGCAAAATGGTTAATCATAATCAATGGATAGCATAATAACAATATGACATGTATGAAGGATACTTGAAGTAAAACATACTTATATAGAACATATTACGTGCATAGGAAGAGACCATCAATTAGTTAATGGGTTTACCACCTCCCATCCTAGTTGATTGAGGTATCAACCCCTCAAGTTGGTTAATGGGTTTACCACCTCCCATCCTAGGTGATGGAGGTATAACCCTTCAATTAGGTTAATGGTTTTACCACCTCCCATCCTACGCGATTTGAGGTATCAACCCCTCCCCTCAATTAAGTTAATGGATGTACCACCCCCATCTAAGTTGATTGAGGTATCAACCCCTCAATTTGGTTGATGGTTATCTCACTCTACCACCCATGGTGATAGAGGCATAATCTCCTCAACTAGGCATGGCCATCTTACAATGCTACAGATACTTTTCATGAAAACAACTCATATCTATACCTTCTTTTCATCATCATAAAGTCACCTAACTTATATACCATGCATTAGGACTTCAACATCTCAAGAAACCTTAATCGAACACTTTATCAAACACTTGGCGAGTGTTTAATGCTTGTATGAAATGATGCAATTCAAAAGTGAAATCATGCAAGAAAAACCAATGCAAAACTACCCACCGACACTTGGTAATACCCTCATGCAATATACATTGAAACCCTTCATAAAATCTCAAAAATAGATCATAGAATCATAGCTCAAACATGCTTTTACAATCACAATTTAATGAAACCCCAACATAATTCATAGTCAAATTCATTGTAAGTAAGACCCATTAGTAAATCAACTAAGAAATATGAAATTTATGTAAAAAGGAGGATTGGGCACCATTGTTGAAAGAATCCAATTATTGAAACCCACATACCTTAGACTTTGAGTTTCTTGGAATTGGGTTGTGAAAGACTTGAAGCTTGGAAGTGGGTCTTGGAATCCAAAACTTATTCTTTCGTTTCCTTGAATTTGTATTGGGGTTTTGATACAGGCTATTAGGAGAATTTGAGAGTGTATTTGAGGTGAGAGTAATGATTTTGATCCTTTGGAATAGGGTTCAGGTCTTTTGGGGAGGTTAACATAGCATTGGAAGTCTAAAAAGGTCATTAGAGTAAATAAAATTTACGAAAATGCCATTAGTGAACGGATGGAAAATTGACAAAATGTCACCTCACTTGAGGTTACATTGGTCGTATGGCACTCCACGGGTCGTGTGGAGAGCCCGTGAGATGATACTTAGTCTAAAAATTTGGAGTTGGAACACTTGGGAAAAAGTTAACATCATCGTCACTTTGACGGGAGGCTCCACGGGCCGTGTGATGCTACATGGTCCGTGTAGTGGCCTGTGGAGTTACACTTAGTGGGAAAATTTGTGGGCAGGAGGCCCAAACCCATCCATATGGCTCGTGAAGCATGCCACGGCTTGTGAAGATGGTCATGGCACCACACTTAGTCACAAACTCCCTCTCATGTCCATCTTGTCTCTCTTGCACACTCCCATGGCTAGCCACATGGTAAACGGCAAGCCACACGGCCCGTGCCACTGGCTGTGTCCATTCCTTAGACCAACATGGTCTTTTCTAGCCCCAAACAATCCAAAAAGATTGTCCAAGGCCACACTGCCCATCTAAGGGCTCGTGCCACATGACTGCATGGGAGGGTCTCATGAAATTGGTCATAGCTTCTTCATCCAAACTCGGAATAAGGTGAAATCAAGTGAGTTGGAAAGCTAACTCAAAGGCTTTCATTTGATATGTCGTGAATCATCCAGTTCCATGTGTGCTAAAAGTAATGCTCGTTTAAAGTTGACCCTTGCATAGACTAACACCTAAAACTGAACTCATAGGGAAGTCTTGAACTTGTCTAAGTACTAGGAGTCTCCCATGACCCTAATACACTCTCCACCTAAACAAATGAGGCTTGAAACATGTCTACATGAGAGCATATAGTTATGGGTGTCACACTATCTCCCCCTTGAGAATATTCGTCCTTGAATGTGGAAGAACAAGGCTTGAAAGACTTGACTTAGAACACGGAACCTCCAAGCATAAGATCAGTGCAAATTTACTAGTTGAAAATCATAAAGTAGTTAAAACTCATGCCAAAATGTATTCAATTCAATTCAAACATAATATAAATCATTTCAATGCACATGCAAGCATGTCATGCAATGAGACTCAAGAATTGAAAGGATCAGAAGTGCTTGGGAAAAGAAAGAACCTAGTGCCTTACACTTAGGTAGATTGGAAAAGATAGGGATGTCGCCTCATCATGATCGCCTCCGCTTCTCCAGTGGCACTTTCAACTTGTTGATTTCCCCCAATGGGTCTTGACGGATGCTACATCTTTGCTTCTCAACCTCCCTCCTAATAAGCCTCATTTTTTCTCTATGGCACCCATTGCCATGTCCGGTCCACTGATAACCATCCCACCAGTAAATCTCCCTCGAAACTTCAATATTAGGCACACACAACCTACCTTGGTACCTAAGAGTACCATCTCCCCCTTGGGAGAAAACCTCTATTCTCAACTTCATCCAACCTCATTCCCATTCTGTAGCAGATCTAACCAACCGGTGAACTTCTCCAACCACCCCTTTTGTCACCCCAAAGATTCCTACTTCCCATAATTAGCAAGCAACCTCACATTCATCAAAATTCACAACAACATACTCAAATGATCCGCAAGCTCTCCCTCACCTTCAGAAATAATGCAACATATTATCACCAAGGGCCACTAGAAACATAACAAGGTAGGGATTAAAGACCCTATTCATGAGACCTAGAGACATAGCCGGTATATAAATCAACCAAAAGACACTACCCCAAATTTGAAATATCAGAAAGGACACCAAGAACTACCACTTTACAATCCCCCACTCAAGGATGAGCTTATTAGAGAATTGGAATCTAGCCCTACGGGTTCTACGATCAATGGAGACCTAATATGCATGCAACAAATTCAACTCAAGGATAACATCAAAATCCACCATTCCAACTCAACAAGATCACAAGGAAAAATTTTATGCAAAATGCAAACGGGACAATTTCTATAGACCTTTCTAGAAACAATGGATGCACTAATGGGAGTAGACACCTCATAAGACTCACATAAAAATTCGGGCTCAATAAGAAGCTTCTTAGCACAAAGGAATAATGAAAGAAATAGTGACTCCTGGGACTATCAAAGAATGCACAACAAAACCAAGAAAACCCTCAACATACCAGTAGCAACACCGGGCATCTCATCAACCCCTTGCCTCCCTTGAAGGGCATAGAACCAATTGTGTCTTGGGCCACCATCTTGAAGATGAAAATCTCAACCCTTGTTTTGATTAAGAGGACAATCAATCCTCTTATGCCCCTCTTCACCACAACCGAAACAAGCATTGGTGTCCCTCAAACATGGGCCCCTATGAATCTTACCACATTTTGGGAACATAGCATTGGGCATCACACCGCCATCACCTTGGACCCTTGGGTTGTCATTGGCAAACCTTCCACTAGGAGTATGAGAAGACCCCTGGCCTTGATGAAACCGGCCACCCTTGGGACTTTGGAACTTACCATCAAAACGGGTCCTCTTGGCCTCATGACCCCTTTCCTTTCTCAATTTCTCCCCTTCTGATTGTTCGGCATAAGTCATCAAACGAGACAAATCCATGTCACTAATCAACATAGCGGCTTAGCACTCTTCATTCACCAAATCAGATACACCCATCACGAACTTGTTCATCCTAGACCTTGGGTCGGCAACCAATTGTGAAGCATATTTAGAGAGTTGGTTAAACTTGAGGGCATAGTCCCTCACACCTATGATAGCCAACACTTCGTATACTTCATCAATAAACTCTTGAGGTCCTCATTCACTTTAGACACATTGAACTCTGGTGGGTTCATTCTCATGAAATCCCTTACCTTAGATGTCGGAGTAGGAGCATGAGGGGCTTGGTTGACTTGGTTAGCCATGGCTTGCTAACAAGGTGAGAGCATCTCGGAGCTCTCCATGAGCCGGTTGTTCCTCGAGTGTGCGGGCTCTTCTTCCTCTTGCATTAGGCATGATCTATCATAGCAAAGAACAATCATTACGGGGGGAAACCTTACCTTAACTTCTATGGAATGACATAGAGTAAGAAGAAGGGAAATATTTCCTAAAATGTCTCATAGCCTCTCACTCATAGTTGTGGTGCACAACACAACTATGAACAAGACTCTAATCGACGCGGTGTGTTGGATGCCGGGGACCATTAACAACCTAGTGCTCTGATACCATGTTTGTCACGACCCAAGCCTAGGGTCTAGACGTGACACGGTGAATGGAGAATCCAAAGAGGCCCTAAACAAGCCTCTCAACAGAACATTATACATCCTTGGTCGTCGAAGCATTTAAACAACAATAAGAGAGTGCAACTAAAGATAAAAGGACTAAGAGAATTAGATAGTAGCATAGATCATAAGGAGTCAAGGCTTAACATAGTACATCATTTGTCCAACAACACGTCTAACATATAGTGGGCGGGGGCCAAGACACTTCCTGGGCTCATCCTTTAGTATCAAAGTATTCATCATAAGGAAACAACACAAGCAAGAGAGAGTAAGGCTAATGTCCCCGAATTTGAGGACTCACCACAAGCTTAGCTTTAAGATATCAAAACTAGCCACAAGTAGGATGATCGTGAGGAGCTCCGGTTCCTATATGGTAACATCATGTACGCATAGAGTATACGTTAGTACATTTGAATATATTAAGTATGTAGGATGCAATGCAGCAAGAGATAGGCAACATAGACAAAATACATAATCATAAGCAAGGGATAGTATAATAACAATATGACATGTATGAATGATACTTGAAGTAAACATACTTATATAGAACATATTACGTGCATAGGAAGAGACCATCAATTAGTTAATGGGTTTACCACCTCCCATCCTAGGTGATTGAGGTATTGGCCCCTCAATTTGGTTAATAGGTTTACCACCTCCCATCCTAGGTGATTGAGGTATCAACTACTCAATTTGGTCAATGGATGTACCACCCCCATCTAAGGTGATTAAGGTATCAACCCCTCAATTTGGTTGATAGTTGTCTCACCCTACCACCCATGGTGATTGAGGCATCACCTCCTCAAGTAGGCATGGTCACCTTACAATGCTACAGATACTTTTCAAGAAAACAACTTATATCTTTACCTTCTTTTCATCATAATAAAGTCACCTTACTCATATACCATGCATTAGGACTTCAACATCTCAAGAAACCTTAATTGGACATTTTATCAAACACTTGGCGGGTTGTAATGCTTGTATAAAACTATGCAATTCAAGAGTTGAATCATGCAAGAAAAATTAATGTAAAATCACCCACCAACACTTGATAATGCCCTCATGCAATGTACATTGAAACCCTTCAGCAAATCTCAAAATATATCATAGATTCATAGCTCAAAACATGCTTAAACAATCACACTTTAATGAAACCCTAACATAGTTCATAGTCAAATTCATAGTAAGTAAGACCCATAAGTAAATCAACTTAGAAATATGAAATTTATGTAAAAAGGAGGATGGGCACCCTGGCTAAAAGAACCCAATGATAAAAACCTACGTACCTTAGACTTTGAGTTTCTTGAAATTGGGTTGTGAAAGACTTGAAGCTTGGAAGTGGGTCTTGGCATCCAAAACTTGTTCTTGAGTTTCCTTGAATTTGTATTGGGGTTTTGATGGAGGATTTTGGGAGAATTTGAGAGTGTATTTGAGATAAAACTAATGAGTTTGATCCTTTGGAATAGGGTTTAGGTCTTTTGGGGGAGGTTAAGATAGCATTGGAGGTCTAAAAAGGTCATAAGAGTAAATAAAATTTATGAAAACACAATTAGTGAACAGATGGAAAAATTGACAAAGTGTCACCACACTTGAGGTTACACTGATCGTGTGGCACTCCACGGGTTGTGTGGAGTGCCTGAGAGATGATACTTAGTCTAAAAAATTGGAATTGGAACACTTGGGAAAAAGTTAATGTCATCATCACTTTGACGGGAGGCTCCACGGGCCGTGTGATGCTACATGGTCCGTGTAGTAACCTATGGAGTTACACTTGGTAGGGAAAATTATGGGCAGGAGGCTCACACCTGGCCAGATGACTCGTGAAGCATGCTGCGACCCATGAAGATGGCCATGGCACCACACTTAGTTGTAAACTCCCTCTCGTGTCCACCTTGCATCTCTTGCACACTCCATGGCTAGCCAGACAGCACGTGCCACTGGCTGTGTCCCAATCCTTAGATGAAAAATGGTTTTTTCCAGCCCCAAACAATCCAAATGGGTCGTCCAAGGCCACACTGCCTGTCTAGGTGCTCGTGCGGCATCACTACGTGGGAGAGTATCACGAAAACAGTCATAACTCCTTCATCCGAACTCCGAATGAGGTAAAACCAAGTGTGTTAGAATGCTAACTCAAAGGTATTTCATTTGATATATTGTGGGTCCTCCAAGTCCATGTGTGCTAAAAGTTATGGTCGTTTAAAGTTGACCCTTACATAAACCAACACCTAAAACTCAACTCATAGGGAAGGCTCGAACTTGTCTAAGTACTATGAGTCTCCCATGACCCTAATACATGCTCCACCTAAGCAAATGAGGCTTGAAACATGGCTACATGAGAGCATATAGTTACACGGTGTCATAACAGGGGCCTCTTGTTGGGCTCGTTGCGGACCCACTCGTATGATTTTTCGAGAATGTTGTGTTGGACCCCTTGAAGCATCAGAAATCGTTGACTAACACTAACAGAAAACTATCGAAATCGCTTGTTTCCTATTCCTTAGCACATAAAATCCTACCCAGGCATTGATTTTTTTTGCAATGTTGTGCTGAGACCCCCTACTACGCAAGAAACCTTGGGCTAACACCCACAGAAAACTGCCAAAATCACCTTTTCCCTGTTCCTTGGCCCATAAAATCCTACTAGGCATCCCCCGCTGCTGCCAATCCACGTGGGCCTCTTGCCAAGCTCGTTGTGGACCCACTCATATGATTTTTCAGGAATGTTGCATCGAACCCCCCTGCAGCGCTAGAAACAGTAGGCTAACACCCACAGAAAACTGCCAAAATTGCCTGTTTCTTGTTTCTTGGACCATAAAATCCTACCAGGCGTCCCCACCGCTGTCGGCCCACCTGGACCTTTTTACAAGCTTATTGCAGACCCACTCGTATAATTTTTGAGGAATGTTGCGTTGGATTCCCCTGTAGCTCCAGACACCATAGGCTAGCACCCACAGAAAACTATCAAAATCACTTGTTTCCTGTTCCTTGTCCCATAAAATCCTACCAGGTGTCCCCCACCGCCGCCAGGCGACCTGGGCCTCTTGCCAGGCTCGTTGCGGACCCACTCGTATGACTTTTCAAGAATGTTGCGTCGGACCCCTCTGCAGCGCCAGAAACCGTGGGATAACACCTACAAAAAACTGTCGAAATCACCTGTTTTCATTTCAGTGGTCCATAAAGTCCTACCAGGCATCCCCCGCTGCCGCCGAGGCACCTGGACCTCTTGTTGGGTTTGTTGCGGACCCACTCTTTTAATATTTGGAGAATGTTGCATCGGACCCTCCTGCAGCACTGGAAATGGTGGGCTAACACCCATATAAAACTGCCGAAATTGCCTATTTCTTGTTCCTTGGCCCATAAAATACTACCAGGCGTCCCCCACCAGTGCTGGGCCACTTGGGCCTCTTGTCGGGCTCATTGCAGATCCACCCGTATCATATTTTGATAATATTACACCGGATTCCCTTGCAACGCCAAAAACCGTGGGCTAACACTCACAGAAAACTATCGTAATTGTCTATTTCTTGTTCCTTGCCCCATAAAATCCTACCAGGACCCCTCGCTGCCGCTAGGCCACCTAGGCCTCCTGTCGGGCTCATTACGGACCCACTCGTATGATTTTTCAGGAATGTTGCACAGGACCTCTGTGTAGCGCCAGAAATCGTGGGCTAACACCCACAAAAAACTGTCGAAATCGCCTTTTTCCTGTTCCTTGGCCATAAAATCCTACCATGCATCCCCCGCTGCCACCGGGCTACCTGGGCCTATTGTCGGGCTCGTTGCGACCCATTCGTATGATTTTTTGAGAATGTTGCGCCGGTCTCCCTACACTCCAGAAACTATGGGCTAACACCCACAGAAAATCGCCTGTTGCCTGTTCCATGGCCCATATCCTATTAGGCATCTACCACCGTTGCCGGGTTACTTGGGCCTCTTGCCGAGCTAGTTGCGGACCCACTTGTATAATTTTTCGAGAATGTTGCGTCGGACCCCTTGCAGCGCTAGAAACCGTGGGATAACACCCACAGAAAACTATTGAAATCACTTGTTTCCTATTCCTTGGCCCATAATATCCTACCATCCGCCCCCTGCTACCATCAGGCCATATGGGCCTATTATCGGGCTCATTGCAGACCCATTTGTATGATTTTTCGTAAATGTTATGTCGAACCCCTCTACAATGCTGGAAACCGTGGGCTAATACCCATAGAAAACTACCGAAATCACCTGTTTCCTATTCCTTGGCCCATAAAATCCTACCAGGCATACCCTGCCATCACCTGGCTACCTGGGCCTCTTGCCAGGCTCGTTGCGGACCCGCTCATATGGTTCCCCTCAAATACAAAGAGATGAAAATAAGATAGAAAGTATAAGTCTCCAATGAACAAGTCTAAATGCATAGGAGTCTCAAATACATAACATGAAATGAAAGAAGGTGAAAAACTTGAACTAAGGGCTCACCAAGCTAGTAGTCTCGGTCGTCGGAAGCTAGCCACGTGCCGATGGCAGAGGTGAAAATCGTTCCCTGCATAGTGACATCATATAGGCAAAATATATGTTAGTACGTTAGAGTGTACCAAGTATGTGAGATGTAATGTTAATATGAAATTGTAATGCCATCATATATGAAGTTTAGAAGTCTCCATCCATGTAATTTTAATGTCATCGTTCATAACATGCACAACATTGTCAATGAGTAACACTCAAGATGAAGTGAAAATCAAAGTATCATATGAAAACACATGTGATGGAACGAAGACATCATATCATAAACTTTTTAAGAGAGGACCGCAATCGACATATAAGACTATGTGAGCAACTACATGGAATCCAATATAACTCTCCATATTGGCATGGGGAGACCACTTGTCGGGTGGAACTTCGTCAACTTAGGCATGCATCTTTCTCTAAAATTTATGGCTTTCGTGATTCCACTAGCCTACCTTACAAAGGCTCCTATAGTGGCACATAGTTAATAAGATAAAAGGTTGCTAGTAGGGTTCTCTTATCGAATCCCACTCCAATGCCTCATTCGATGCTAATTCAATCACACAAAATACTTTAAAACATAAGCATATTCATGAAATGTAAGTTAGAATCATGAGTAGAAATCTTAAAGGAGTAGCTCGATACCTCAAAAATCACCCTAGTGAGGATTGACCTTTCACGTTGAAGGTCTACCTTAAACATCTTTTAAGGGCAATTACAACATGCTTACATCTTTGACAATATTCATGACTTAAAATCTTACTTTATGCCCTTATCATCAATGTCATGCAAATTCATCATGAACTTAGTGGGCCTATGTATTGACTTGAAATCACATGATTTAATGAAATAATGCATGAAAATGATAAAATATGTAACTTTAAAACTAGGATTAAGTAGCCCACATATCATGGATAAAATCCTAAGTAGGAAAATCATGGCTATCAACTTTAAAAATCAGAAAAATCTCATGGTATATCATCACATATCGTTGTTAACATCAAAATACATGTAAATACATCATAAAAACATCATTAAAATCATGCTTATGGAATTCAAGATTTTCAAGAACTTAAAGAAAAGAAAAGGATTTATAAGGAACTTTGTGGGTGGAATACCCACTAATCAAACTCATATACCTTAAAATGACCTTAAGAAAAGGCTTAAAAAAGTAACTATGTTGTAACTTGTAACAAGCATTGGCAGTATATGACAGTTTTTAAAGCTTGAGGAGGTTGTATGTTCCGAGTTAAGTGCATAAAGGACCAAAGTGATATATTCTTCCCTTCAATTTTTTTATTTTTACTTTTCAGCAGACCAAACTTTTTTATGACATTGGAATCAAGAATCATCCCAATTTTCATGAATTAAACTTTTTCTGTCAAAATTAATCAAGTATATGACAACCCAATTCTGCCAAGTAGCTGCTTTCTTTCTTTCTCATTCAGATTTTCTCAAACAGGGAATTGCTATGGAAATTGAAGGAGTTTTTGAAGGAGAAAATCACCACTTCTTTTTTTCAATGCCAAAGATCAAATTGTTCATTAACACAAGAGAAAATGGTTGAGGGTATACCATGGAATTGCAAATTTCAATTCAAAACACTTCTTCGCCGCTTTTTCTGGTAAAGTTACAATCTTTAATTCACTCTTGTAGTAAATAGTAGTTTGTTTAAATTCTTTTTTGAGTTGAAAATGCTAGTAATCCATACTCTCTTTTATGGATTGTGCAAATATTATGATGAGTGATTTTTTTTCTTCCAATTTGTGTTGGTTGGGAGAAAAATCATTCGTTTAAGAATGATTGGATTTGATGTGTTGTGTATGGATATTCTAACTTTACAATATGCCTGACCAGATTACATTCTTTATTTTATTATTTTTTAGTGAGATTTCTGAAGTTTGGTCCTACCTGTGGAAAGACTATAATGGAATTTCGAGGGTTAAACCAAGTTTTTCTTTGACTGGAATCTTTTGTATGCGTTCTAAATGTTTTGAGTTGTTAATTATTGTGATTTATAATACTTCATATAGTTTTCAAATATATAAATTTTATTGCAAAAAAGTTGAAGCTTTTCTACATGAACATTGAATTTCAAAATTCCAACTGTGTGATATAAATTGGGATAAAGGAAGTACTTAATTGGTACAGATAAATATAATCTCTGGTTTCCTGTCGTATAGTAACTGATTTGTGTTGCAATGGTTAGAGGAACTTCAGTAGTCGTCCAACTTTTGCACTTCTAGTCTTCCTTTATGTTCTGATTTGTTTTATATTTTATGGTGGCCTTCTTTTACAAGATGGTTTCATCATTAGGAAATAATTTATACAAATGTCATAAATGACTACTTTTGCACTATTTAAACTTAGAAGGTCATTTTCTAAATATGTTAATCCCAAAAAAGAAAAAAAGAAAAAAGAAAAAGGTTCATCGCATAAATATCAATATTTATTTGTCGCAACTTTTATTGTTACCAAGCAGATAAGATATCAGCGATATTTCCTACCCGTTGATCTAATTTGTAAATAGTGGAGGTCATGGCTCTTTCTCATTGGTACCAGCAAAGTATATCTTCCATATTCCAGTTGCTTTTAAATCATTTTTTCCCTTGTCTTCTGAGCATATGTTGCTTCATCATTTGAGTAATAATAACAATTTTC
>JAPFFP010106507.1:0-19122 GCA_026153255.1 Solanum medicagineum
GGTACAAACCCCATGTGATAAGTATAGTAAGCATATAGTACAGGTTGGTTCTCCCGGGCCTTATCGGCAATGGGTGCCAGTCCACCCTAACGGGATATGGGGTGCGACAGTTACATTATAAATGCTATTTGAAACATGGATTAAAGATTTTCAATGGTGCATGTGTTACATTCTGTATATGGTGCATTGGAATATGGTCTATGAATCCATTTCTTAGAGCTTGCCTTAGCACATTCGGGGAAGAATATTCCCAATGGGGACATAATGTAAGACCCCACTTACGGGGATTGGCAAGATGAAATAAACAAGCTTGGAAATTTGAAACTGTTGATGTTTACGAAGAGGACATATGACTCGTAAGATGGATTACAACCCATAAAGTGGGTTCATAGAACCTGGCATACTTGATGAAATTGGGATCTTTCTGAAGTTCAATCTATGACTTATCCGATGACCCATAAAGTCCTCTACGAGCCATCGATAGTCTAGTAGAATGGGAGTCAACGAAAATGGAATCGCTGAAGTTTGGAAAAATTCCATCAGATGAAACCTATTTACGGCCTGTAGAATGTTCTACGGCCTGTAGACGGGGTCTCATAGACCGATCTGGCGAGAACTTTAATACTGGTAAATTTGACTTTTCTTTTATTTCTAAGTCCAAGCTACATTGTTTTGAACCCATCTATGTACTTATCAGGTTACAAAACCCTAATTCATCTCTTTCTTCCTCATTCCATAAACATTCTAAGTCTTAAAACTCTCTCAAGCTCTTTAAGGCTTTCAAGTAAGGGGTGCAAGCTAGGTTTCAAATCGACCTCCAAATCAAGTTTCCTCCATCATAATCACTTAGGTTTGTATCTTTGATTATGGGAACCTTCCTTCCCACAAGTACAACTAATCTTTTGAAATGACCCAAAAAAGTGCACGAAAATGTGCCTCGGAAGTGCCCAGAATTATAATTTTCATATATCTCAAAAGTCGTGCGCAATATCAAAAATTTGACTTCATATTTTTATTCAGGGGGTCAAATTGAGTAAGGTATGGGTTTAAATCTGATTTAAGAGAAAACATACCAAAATTCAAGAATCACAAAATGCGATTTACAGAGAGCTTTTCACGCCCCTGGCACGATGCGCCAACAGTGCGCCATAGTTCATTTTGTGGACAGTTTCAAGCCCGGTCCAAGGCTATTGAGTCTTGAGCCTAAGTGTTTCCATGCGTGAAAATACCTACATTTGGCTATATTTCACCCTCATATCATTTAAAACATTCCCCAATACTCATTCAAACACTTAGCTAATATTTCACCTCCTACATTTAAGTCTCAAAGTCATCTGGATCTCAATGTTCTCATTGAAGCTCCAAGTCTCCATTTCCAATCTTCATCAAGTTAACATCCTAAGCTAAGGTATGTGGGTTTCTTTCATGGGCTCCTTTCACCCATGATACCCAAGCTCTCTTTTACTCAAAATTGCATAATTTAAATTTTATTTATTCGTGGGTCTTATTGATTATGAAATTCACTGCACACTATGTTGGGGTTTATGAAATTGTGACTATTTTATAGTACTTTGAGCTATGAATCTAAGATCTATTTGTGAGATATGATGAAGGGTTTTGATGTATATTGCTTAAGGGTGTTACCAAGTATCTATTGATGGTTTTACATTGAATTTTTTAGCATGATATCACTCTTGAATTGCATGGTTTTACACTAACACTACACATCCGCCAATTGTTTGATAAAATGTCCAGTTAGGGTTACTTGAGGAATTAAAAGCCCAATGCATGTCTTATGACTTGAATGACTATATGATGATGAAATGATGATGAAATGAATGTATGTATATAGTATTCTCTATATAGTGTTGCGAGTTCACCAAGCCTAGCTTGGGGGGTTGTAGGCCCGGGTAATAACATTGAGGGGTTTGTACCTTGGTTGCCTAGTACGGGGGGTAGTAGGCCCGTACAACTATATTGAGGGGTTGGTACCTCATTAACCACATCGAGGGTTTTGTACCTTGGTCCCTAGCTCGGGCGGGTGGTAGGCCCAGGTAACCATATTTAGGGGTTGGTACCTCATTAAACATTTTGAGTTGTTTGTGCCTCATTTGCCTCTCCAAGGAGGATGTTTATTCTATATTGATAGTCACTTGCTACATAGGTATTATGTTCCATATAAGCATAATTTACTTGAAGTATCATTCATACATGTTATACTACTATACGTCTATTCATTGGCTATGTTATGCATTTTGATTATGGTACTCATCACTTGTTGCATTGCATCCTACATACTTAGTACATTCAAACGTACTAACGCATACTCTATGCCTACATAACGTCACCATGTAAGAACTAAAGCCCCGCTTGAGCATCTTCATCCACATAGCTAGTACGCTTCTACTCAAGCTTGTTGGTTAGTCCTCCACTTTGGGGACATTACTTATGATCTCTTACTATGTTCTAGAACTACCTTTCTTTTATGTAAATGTTGACTATGAGGGTGAGCCCGGATTCTTGTCTTGGCCCCCACTCTTATATATGTATTAAAGGTGTAGTTGGACATGTCATGTGTAATATTATGAGCATTGACTCTCTCTCGACTCTTGTTATTATGATATGAATGATGTCTGTTAGCCTCGGTTATTCCTATTTCTACTATTTTGTTGCTATTTTATTGCTTCCGCAACTAAGGATGTGTAATGATGTTCTAAGAGGGTTGCTTGGGATCCCTTCGGGTTTCTCCTTGTGTTGTGTCACATCTTAGCCTAGGCTTGGGTCATGACACTTCTTCTCAAACTACATTGATTTATGGATTATTTTATGGGTATTTCTGAACTCTTGCTTATGGTGATATCATTATGCGTTGACATATGTTTCTTATTGGATTCTTCAAGTAATGATTTTATTATGCTAAAATATTGTTGGGGTTTGATATTTTGATGGATTTTATGGTATTAAAGTCCTGTACTCTATGATGTTATGAAAAGCTATAGAAGAACTTATGGGTTTTAGTTGGTTTTGGTAATACTCAGAACAAGGTTTTTACAATAATAATAGTGGGTTGATTTGAATAACTTTAAATGAATTGACTTTACTTCTCTCTTGTTTCATACTCTTGAATTGCATAATTTTAAGTACATTTGTATATATCCACCATGTTTGACTAAATATACTTCACAAGGATTCTTATGTTAATGAAAGATTATTGCATGAATTTCAAGACAAGCATGCTATGAAAAATTATGAGCTCCCAAGCATGTATTGATCTCAAGAAAGGTTCCTATGATTTTCAGGTAAAATGTTGAGGCCTTATGCTATATTCTACCCTTTTGAGAGTAAATCATGTCTACATGAAAGGGTCACACATGATAGCTATTTTACCCTCATGTACTACACTATCTAATGCTCACTATAAGGGGTCATGTAATTACAATCTCCATCCTCATGTGTAATGCAAAGTCTACTATAAGGGGTCAAGTCTATGCTATGTTTTTACCCTCTAGTACAAGGTATATGCCATGTGTAGGGGCTTTATATTTGAATGAGCGACTCATTCCATGTTATCATGTTCTATAAGTTATGCATGTTATGATTAAACTTATGAATATTTCAAAGTATTTCATGGGACTAGACTTAGCACCTAAAAGAGGGTTGAGGTGGGGGCTCGATCAAGGGGTACTTATATAAAGTATTGGTCTCTTAACTATGTGTCACCATAGGTTTATATTATTTCCCTAAATGGGCTTTTACTAGTGGATCCAACTAGGTCATGTTACCCACTACGTGGGGTTATGCTTGGTTTACCTTGTCAAGTAGATCACTCCTTTATTTAATGTGGAGTGAGCATTAGGATTCCAAGTAGTAGCTCACTTGGTCTTATATGTCGGTTAGACTCTCCTCCCACATATGTATGATATATTATGCAAGTTTGACTATCTTCGTGCATGATTTGACTTAAGCATTGATTATACATGTCATATTGAGCTTATGCCTATTTATTATGATTAAGCATCTTGATTATTATGGCTTATGTTCCTTGCTGCATTGTACCCCGCATAACTAGTACATTCCAATCACTAACGCATACTTTTTTCCTACATTATCTAACTATGTAGGGACCGGAGCTCCTATTCACCCTCTTCCTCTGTGTGGCTAGCCGATATACATTGAAGACTACTAGTGGTGAGTCCTCCATTTCGGGGACAATATCCATTTTACATTCATGCTTTGTTAAGACTTACCTATTTTAGAATTTTATCTTTTGAGGGTGAGCTGGAAGATGTCTTTGCCCCCCATTCCACTCATATTAGAAGTGTTATTGGATATGGAAGTTTATTTATCGAGCTTGACTCCTATTATCTTTATGTAACTCTGAAGACTTCCCCTAGCCCTTTTTTCCTTGTATGCTATTTGTATGCTCATGGATGTGATGGAACTCCCAACTCCCTAAATGTCCTCATTGTATGAGTCATACTTACCTGTCTCTTAGACTTATTTGCTATGTGGTTCATACAATTCCTCTTCCCTACATTATCCTCATAGCATGAGTCCAAAGCCCCAGTTCCTTAGATATTATGTGTTTTGTGCTCATTTCTCTTTTAAGTTTCCGCCAAAGCGAAAGATGTGCTATTCATGTTTAAGAGGCTTGTTTGGGGACCTCCCTTCGAGTTCCCATTCGTTGTGTCACGTCTAGGTCCTGAGCTTAGATCGTGACAGTTAAACACCATGGTTCCATAACTATGTGCCATTATAGGAATAATGTTCATGTTTTAATGCCTTAAAGGTGTGTTAATGGATCCATATAGCTTTAATGGACACTCATTGTGCTAGGATAAAGCCTAAAGGGTGGAGTCAAATGATGGTTCTCACCATGCTAAGAAAGAGACTATAGGGTAAGGATTGTCTACCTTGGCAAAGTAGATTCCACTTATCTTGATGTAGAGTAAAGATCAAGATTCCATGTAATGGTCCACATGGCCTTATATATCAGTTATGTTCCTATTCCCAAGTATGTATGTCAAGGCTATAAAAGAATTTTTATGATGCTTCTTCCCATGATTTTAAACTTGCATGCTCACACATATTGTGTCCTTATTCTATTGATTGTGATTATACATATTGATATTATTGTGATATCCCTTGATTAATGACATACCTACATATTTATTACATTCCACGTACTAACACATACTTCATTACCTACATGATCCAACCACGTAGGGATGGACGACGAGGCAACTATTTTATTCCATGGCTAGATTCAGATTTAGAGCTTGAAGATCTGTTGGTGTGTTTCCATGCTTCGGGAAAAAACCTCTTATGATACTTTGTCTTTATGACGAGACTTTATCATTTTCTTTCTTTTGATATATACCTTGAGGGTGAACAAATGAGCTATGTGCTAGATCCCGCCAAAATCTATGATGTATAGGCATGATTTTGACCTAAAGAATTGAATTATAATCCCTCATTGGCACTATGACATTCTTATTTTTATGTTTATTCACATGCTTATTCTTTGATGTATGCTTACTTTACCTTGTGAATGTTTATGATTTGAGCACGAGGCTTGATGGGATGCCTTCAAGTGTCATATTCACCATGTCATAGCTAGGTCCTAGCTCTGTATCGTGACAACCTTGTTAAGAGAATAATCTATAATGTTCGCTAAGGTTTTAAATATGTAATACAAATTGAAATATCACATAATTTTGCAAAGCTATTCTTGCTGAAGTTATGAGTGAAAATACTGCTAGAAGATTAATCTATGATCCTGTTATCCAACAATTTCGATATCCAATATATATTGAAATTGTATCTTATTTCATAAAGTCCTTCTACCTCTAGCGGTGAGAGAGAATTTTAGTAGTACTTTAAACTACAATCCTATTATTTAAGTCTATTCTTATCACGATCCGGAACTAGGGCCTAGTCATGACCGGGGAATAGGGAACCCGAAGGAACCCTAAACAAGCCTCTTAGCATATCATTACATATCCTTGGTCGCAGAAGCAATTAAATAGCATTGAAAGAATAGAAATAAGGGCAAAGGGGACTAAGGGGAAACTTTTATAATATTAAAAAAATCATGGGACAAAGGAGTCAAGGCTCATAGCATAATTACACATCATGTCTAACAGCACCTCTACAACATAGATACTTAGCGGAGGCCAAGCCAAGCAGCCGGGATTACCCTCATAGTCGACATACAGCAAATAAAGAGAGAGAGAGAGTCTTAATACATAGCATATGATCAAACACGTTGCCCTCAAAATGGAGGACTCACTAACTAGCTTGAATAGATACTACTAGCCACGTGTAGGAGAATGATGACCAAATGGAGCTCTGGTCCCTACACGGTAACGTCATGCATGCATAGAGTATGTTTTAGCAGATTTGAACGTATTAAGTATGTAGGATGCAATGCAACAAGAGATAGGAAACATAATAGAAATGCATAACCATGGCTAATAGATAGTATAATAACAATATGACATGTATGAATGATGCTTGAAGTAAAACATACTTGTATAGAACATATTACATATATAAGAAAAGACCACCATCATAGACCAAGCATATAGTACTTGGAATCCAAGGCTTAACACCCCCTTGGAGGGTAATCAAGGTATATACCCCTCAATCGGTAGATGTACTTCACACCCGCCATCATAGTGGTCAAGGTATCATCCCCTCAACATGGTTAATGAACTTCACACCTTCCATCATAATGGTCAAGGTATCAACCCCTTAACATGGTTGATGGACTTCACACCATCCATCATAGTGGTCAAGGTATCAACCCCTTAACATGGTTAATGGACTTCACACCCTCTATCATAGTGGTCAAGGCATGCACCTCCTCAACAAGGTATGGCCAATATTCAACCTTAGGGATACGTTTTATTAAAACAACATAATATTACATTACTTTCATCACCATAAAGTCGTACATCTCATATGCCAAGCATTTGGCCTTCAACAAATCAAGAATCAATAACCATACATTTTATCGAACACTTGGCAGGTGTGTAGTGCTAGTGTAAACCCATGCAATTCAATAGTAAAATCATGCTAGAAAATTCAATGTAAAACCATCAATAGACACAAGGTCACACCCTCAAGCAACATACATCAAAACCATTCATCAAATTTCACAATAGATCTTGGATTAATAGCTCAAAACATACTAAAACAACCATACTTTCGTGAAACCCAACATAGTGTGCAGTGAAATTCATAATAGGTAAGACCCATGAATAAATCAATATTAAATCATGAAATTTTAAGTAAAAGAAAGCATGGGCATCATGAATGAAAGAAACCTTTGAAAGAAACCCACATATCTTGACTTTGGAGAATCCTTGAAGAAGATTGGAGATAGAGACTTGAAGCTTGAATGAGAACCTTAAGATCCGGATGAGTCCTGGGACTTGGAATTTAGAGATGAAATATTGTCTAAGTGTTTCAGAGAGTATTTGGGAATGTCTTGGATATTATGAGAGTGAAATAAGGCTAAGTATAGGTATTTTCATGAATGGGAGGACTTAGGCCCAAGACCCAAAAGTCTTGGACCGAGATAGAAAAACTGGACAGAAAAATACATTGTGGCACGTCGCGCTAGCAACACGTAGTGCTCACTTGAAATTGACATTTTAAAAATTAAAATTGTGAGTCTTTATCTCTAAAATCGGTGTTAGATCAATTTCCCACTCAATTTGACCCCCTGAATATGAATATGAAGTCGAGTTTTGGTTATCGTGTATGGATTTTGAGATACATGGAAATTACGATTTTGGACACTTCTGAGTCACATTTTTGGGCACTTTTTAGTGTTGTTTCAATATCTCCCCCTTGGGAACATTCGTCCTTGAATATCAAAGAAACATATATAAGAAGACTAATCATGAAGAATCAGCCCCAATAAAATGCAACGACACACTTCAAACACCGTTCTCAAAATCTCAACATAAGTGTAAAATCACCATGAACTTTGACAATATAAACATAAGTGCATGCAAATTACTTAGGGCCTAGAACATAGGACTTGAAATCATAAGAAGGACTTGATGTGTTATTATAATCTTGAATAAAATGAAGGAGGTATGGATATTGCTTCTCAATGCCCACTCCAGCTCCCCGAGAGACACTATTGCCTAGACGATTATTCCAAAAAGAGCCTTGACGAACACTACATCCTTACCAATTAACTTCTCCACCGTTCCATATAATGCCTCCACCGGAACTGACAACTTTATTATTTATCACCCCGATATTGACGCTCCAATAAGAAAGTTGTCAACACTTAACATAAACAAAAGTTAAGTTAAATCCACAGGGAATACAGGTCTTGACTACAAGACTTCGCTACTAATCATTTCAAGCATCAATAACTAAAATCTCCAAGGGGGGGAGGTGTGATTCAAAAATAAAAGTAAAATTACGGCTATACTACTATGAGGGAAAACACTCAATTTTAGGGACAACTCTGGAATTGTGTTCCCTAGGGTTCATTGACTCGATTACCCTAGGTAACACCACAATTGAAGATAAGCATGCAGGACAGTAACTTAGGTTCTGATAGCCCTTTTGTGAAGTTGAAGGTCGAATTTCACCATGACTCTTGGTCGGCAACTATGGTGTGCCAAATAACTGTTACCAATTGTACCAGTCAACCTCCCCTTGGTAAGGTGATGTGCTGTCACAATATAGCACATTTGATGCCTAAAACAAAGGATTATGTGAGTTCTTAAAACAACTTTTTAATGTCTTGATGTGTTTTTGTATTAATCTTGCGAAAAAGTTAGGTTGGCATGATTTTGAAGAAAAGTTGCAAATTTTGCTGAAGCATAGGCCATATGAACCCAGCTATGAGTCGTAGTCCAAGCTACGAGTCGTATGGTGTGTCGTAGCATGAAACAGAGACCAAAAACTCAAAAATCTGCCAAGTGACGGTCAATCTTATGAGTCATAAGTCACATTATGACTCGCATAGGTGGGCTCATAGCAAGAATCAGAGAGCCAAAATGTTGGACCAAAAACTGAGGACCAATACTAAGAGACAAACATACGAGTCATAACCCAAGCAACACTCATACTTATGGGTCGTACCAGTTTAGTCCAAGATGCCAAGAACCTGATATGAGACCCTGACTACGATTCTTAGGTCATCCTACAAGTCGTAACTGCGAGACTTATCAGCTGCCAGCTATTTTTTTGTGTGTAAATTCTAGGGTTATTTTGTGAATACTATAACGAGTTTAAGTTAGGTTTTTGAGGAGTTCGACCAGTAGACAATACACCATTAGATTTTGAAGCTTTTTCTTAGTTTTTAGAGTAGTCTATTGTTATCTTTTGGAAAACCCATTTTGGGGATTGCAAATCTCGCCTTGTACTCATTGTTGATCAATTATGCTTGTGGATTTGCAACTTGTCGTGCCTACTCTCTTCATTGTTATTAAATGCTCAACTATGTCTATGATGTGCATTCTTGTGTGTTTTGCTTTAGCCATGAGTTGCTAAGCATCCACAACTTGGGGTTGTGGGAACCATGGGTAGTTGACTCGAAATAACCTAGGTTTCTTGCACTTCTATGATTGGAGTTTTGCATGTATTATCTATTTCCCTTCATTTTTATTATTGTTTGGTGGTGGCCAACACCAAACCCTGCCTACTATCATGATACCGACCGAGGTAGTGACGAATACGAAAAGGGCAGTAGGTGATAAAATTTGATTGATCTGTTCTCGTCTAATCAACTGACCCTGACTAAAGGAGGTTGACTAGGAGAATAGGTAACGGTTAGTGGGCACACCATGGTTGTCGACCAAATGCTATGGTGAAATTCGATCTTCACCTTCACAAGAGGGTTGGAAGAATCGAGTTACCTTCCTGCATGTAAATCACCAATTGTAGTTATGTTATTTAGGGTAATCGAGTCGACGAACAATGGGGAAAACAATTCTCGAGTTGTCCCCAAAATTGAGTATTTTTCTCGCTTTATATAGAAGTTATTTTATCTTTGTTTTTGAATCACAACCCCCCCCCCCAATTTAGAGGTTGTAGTCATAAATGCTAGAAATGATTAGTGGTGAAATCCCTGTATTCCCCGTGGATTCGATCCTTACCTTGGTTATGTTAATTGCTGACAATGATAGTTTTCTTATTGGAGCATGAACATCATCAGAAATTATGGCACCGTTGTCGGGGAATATGACTAGGTTTTGATTTGATTTCACTATTAGTTAGTTTTATGGTTGATTTCTAGAGTCTCTTGTACTTTATTTTTGTTATTTTTTGTTTCTTGATTTTATATGTAGGGTATACTAGGTTGTATGCCCAACATGAGGAGCCAAGGCAATACCTTAGCGCTACTAAATTTGGAGATCCATCGACTACCAAGAAGAAATTACTCAAGCGAATGAGGATGCTGAGATTGAGGAGGATATGCATACGAATAAGGATATGGATAGAGAGGAGAATCCACCACAAAGGGGTAACAGGCCACAGCTCAGGGACTTCAATGAGAATGCTTATTGATGGAATCAATATCGATTGAACCCTATGGCTATGGATGTTAATGGTACTATAGTACTGCCTTCTTTACAGGAAGATACTAAGTTCACGCTATCAAGTGGATTGCTCCAAATGCTCCAAAACCGCAGTTTGTTCACAGGGCTACCTTCAGAGGATCCCCACCGTTATCTTTTAGAATGTGGTGTTTATTTGCAAAAGGGTCTTAGGGACACAAAACCTTTCTCTTAATGTTGTGGGTTTAAGAGTGTTTCCACTGTCATTGACTCGTAATGCAACTGTATGGTTGTCCTATCTTCCTCCTGGTACTATCACATGTTGGGCTGAACTTCACAGAGTATTCCTCGAAAGATATTTCCCAAGGTCCAAGAAGTTGAAGCTCAAGGACCAAATCAACAACTTTGAGCAATTGAGTGTGATTCTATCAGCACAACATGGGAGAGATTTACTAAATGCTTGAGGATGGTCCCTGATCACTAGATTGTTGGTGATGCCTTGGTCGAAATATTCTATCGGGCACTTGATGAAAATAGTCAAGCTTGTGCCGACACAATCATGGGAGGCATGTTTTTAGACCAACCTTTTGTATTGATAGCTACAAGAATAGAGCAAGTGGTCAAAATAAATCAAGCATGGGGACAACGAGAGCGGGGTGTGATGAAACCTTCTTGTGCAGTTAATACCAATAGTGAGCAAGCAAAGGTAAATGAAGAGATCATGGAGCAACTTTCTCAATTCGCACAAGTATATACTTGGTCTTAAAACAAAAGCAAGCAAGCATCCATGCGGTCACCCACCAACGCCCAAAGGCTCCTATCTATGATGATCCATTCTTTGATGAGGATGCATGTTTTGTGAGCAACTAAGCTACAAGTTTTCGGAACAACCCCCAAGGGTCCAATTCGGACTATTGGAGGCAAGGTTCTGGGAATCAAGGTTGGAACTTCACCCGTGATGGGATGTATAGAGATAGACGGGGTGGATACTATGAAAGAGAGAGAGTGCTAGACGCAGAATGGGGTACAAGAGAAGGCTACAAGAATAGTCCTTATGTCCCACCACACAATTGTGATGCGGGATCAAGTAACTCAAGGATCGAAGATATATTCGAAAAAATGCTGAAACGAGCTGACCATCAAGATGAGACCTTAAAGGGAATGAAAGAGGATTTGAAGTATTAACCAAAAAATAGAGTCTCACTCGGTGGCATTCAAGAAACTTAAGCAACAATTTGGACAAGTTTCTTCACAATTGAACCAATGCCAAAAAGGCACCCTACCATACAATACGACTCAAAATTCTAAAAATGAAGGGCATTGCATGGCGGTGATGACTAGAAGTGGAAAGAGCACAATAGCTCCCCCTATGCTGATTATTGTGGAAGAAGTTGAGAAGAAGGGTTCTAATGGTGAAGTTGCAGGTGAAGAAGAAAGTACGAAAAATATCAGGAGGCAAAGAGGAGAGCTAAGGCAGCATGAGAAATAGAAATCAATTCCCAAACCTCCTCCTCCTTTCCCTCAAAGGCTTAAGAGAAAAGAAGAGGAGGGAAAGTTCAAACACTTCCTCTCAATATAGAAGCAACTCTCCATCAACATTCCTCCTCTAGAAGCTTTGGAGAAAATGCTCGTGCTAAATATATGAAGGACTTAGTTACCAAGAAATGTACTTTGAGCCAAGAGTTCTCAAAAGAACTCCAACAATGTCTTGCGATTATGAGTAAATGCCTTGCTCAAGAGCGAGAGGATCTTGGTGCATTCACCATCCCTTATACCATTGGTGATGTTGAGTTTGCAAGAGCATTATGCGACTGAGGATCTAGCATCAATGTAATGTCTCTTGCTATATTTGAAAAGCTTGGCCTTGGTACTCCTACCCCGAAAAGAATAAGGTTGCTTATGGCAGATGAAACCATTAAAATGTCAGAGGGAATCCTTTTGGATGTGCTTGTAAAAGTGGATAAATTCATTTTCCTGACGGATTTTGTGATCCTTGACTCTGAAGTTGATTTTGAGGTGCCCATCATTTTGGGGAGACCATTTCTGGCCACTGGGAGAGCCCTAGTAGATATGGATTCAGGTCAACTGCGGTTCGTGGTTAATGATGCAGAAGTTGTGTTCCATATTTGCCAATCCATGAAACACCTAGATGAGTGCAAGAGCGAGGTGTGGACCCTCGATGACAATTGATGAAGGAAGATGATAAAGTCGATCCACAATGTTAAACAAGCTGCTTCTTGGGAGGCAACCCAAGTATTTTCGATAATTATTGGCTTGTTTTTAGATGTTTTTGATTGTTGAGATTCTTAGGTAGAAGGTTTGAGTTTGTTTTCATGATTTAAAGACATTGATGTAGTTGTAATATTTTGGAAATTGTTGTGTTTTGAGATTTGATTTGAAGATGAGAATGGAAAAACCGAAGATCTAAAAAATGACACTTGGAGAAGCCTCTACGATTAGGCCTACGAGTTATAGTCCTCACTATGACTCATAATAATGCATTGTAGAGAGAATCAGTAAATATCTGAAGTTGGAACATACATTACGAGCCAACCTTATGACTCGTAGGACATCCTATGAGTCGTAAGTAGGGTTCGTAGTGCCCAGGTATGATTCTAATTTTTACCAAGTGTTGAGGCTAATACGAGACTAGGACCTACGAGTCGTAGGATGACCTAGGACTCATAGTTGGGGTTTCGTAGCCTCGATCTGAAGATTTTTTAAAGTTGACCTGGTTTGTTGATATAAGGGGTGAAAATCATTTTTTACCCCAAATTTCCAATTGCTTAACCCTAAGACGACGGGAACCTCGATTTTCACTCCATAACTCTTTCTTCGACAAAAATCCCAGCCACCCACGTCATCTTCTGGCGAAGATTCCGGCGAGGTTATCGATCTTTTGAGTTTCGACGTGAATTTCATTCCTCTTTGATTTGGTTCGCTTCTCAATCTGATTGGTAAGCTCTTTCATTGAATTTCTCAATCTTTTGTGATGAGTATTGTTCCCTATATCAGTATAAGTTTAGTTTGATTATGTTTAAACATGCCATACATTGATTATTGAACTACAATTATAATCTAGGGTTTTTAGGCTTTTAAAGAGTTGAGTTGTGAATTGAACCTTGTTGAAATTCTTGAGTGGGTGATTGTGATTACGAAATTTGTGATACTTTGTATTTGATGTATAATTATTGCTCCCTTATGGTCTCAATGGTTGTCGGAATTGAAATTAGGTAATATGGGTTTGATACCTATGCTTAAACAGTTGGGGTTGGATTGAATTGCTATGTGTGAAAATTGCATCCCTAGGAGTATTTTGTAGTTGTTAAGTGTTAGTTTGCAAAGTATTTTGTGTTCGATGTGCTTGAAGAAATGTGGAATTGGTTTTGACTCTTGGGGGTAATGGTCGTTTAAATTTCCAATGCTAGTATGGAATTGATTATGTGCCATTTAGCTTTGTCTTGCTCTTACGTGCCTGATTGAGTTGAACTCTATTAGGTGATTTGTGCGGGAAAATGTAGACACTACAGGTGGCATCTATGCTTAGCTATAAGGCACTCCTACGACTCATAAGTTCCTATACGAGTCGTAATGGATCATAATAGCAAGCATCAGACACCTGTAGTTCCTTCATGTTTCCCATATGAGATCCACAAACGACTCATAGTGAGGGTCTGGTAAGCTTTGCTAAGCTTTGAAAATGTTTCTGGAAATAGGTACGAGATCAAGAGTACAACTCGTAGGACATCCGAAGAGTCATAACTGTGTCTTGTATCTGCGATCAAAAAGTATTTCTGAAGGCACAACTAGTTCTATGAGGGTAGTTTACGACTTGTCGGTCACCTTACGAGTCGTAACTGCACTCGTACTTGTAAACTTACAGTTGCATCAGTGCATATTTCCTTTTTAGTTGTTTTCTTTTTTTTCTGTGATTATGTGTTTTGGTGGATCAAACATCTTGAACTTATATGTCATTTTGTGGTTTGTTTGCAGATAAAATGACTCCTAAGGATAAACATGTAATTAGAAATCTCCAATGAAGGTTGTTGAATGAATCCTCTGAAATCGAACAATACGACGGCTCTGTAGAAGTCCATAGAGTAAGTCTAGATCCGGAGGCCAATAGACCCTAGGCTTGGGCACTCGCAGTGTAGACGCCCATGGAAGTCAGTAGTTCCTCCCAATCTAAAGAGGAGGAAAAGCAGGGCAACGGGGACGGGTCAGATATTAGCTTGGCACAGATGACCCCCTTACATTTTGGCTGCGAGTTAGAGTCGGAGAGCACTTCTATGCGAGGGAGCTTCAGTCCCTACCCCAGCTGATCACAGATGGTGCATCCCTGGGATGAAGGAAATATATGATCAGGGGTCAGAGAATAAGGGGCAAGGCAAGCCGGTTCACCAATTCCACGAGGAGTCCAAATTGGTCACCGCAGGATTAGACAGAGTACTCGTATTGGATGTTGGGTTAGAAGAGCACGAATTACGGTGGACTATGCAGCAGCTGGGCAAATATGCCTCTTACGTAGTCCGTGAGTTCTATGAGGTGTATCTTGTTACACTCACTTGGAGGTTGTCGAAGAAAAAAAGACCAGAGCAGCTGAGGCTACTGGCGGTGACAGTCTAGGGGAGAAGAGTTGATATCTCGGAGGAGGTGATTCGACGAGTACAATTTGGGCGTACTTATATATCGCCTCAGTCCACTGCGGAGTACAGTAACCGTATTGATCAAAAGAGGAGAGCGGTGATTGGGAAGGATACTTGAGCCAGGACAGAGTTTTTAAGGTGGATAGCCAGTCAAATCTGTGAGGTGGGTGTCGAGCCGACGTGGGTCACAAACCACACAAATCCTATAGTAAATACACTCATTTTATTCTGAGCCAAGTTTTGGTGGTCCATTATCCGTTGGCGTATTAGGACAACTTTCATGGATAATGTGAGCATCCTAGATAGAGTTGTACTTTGGCCAGTATTCTAGCTGGCTATGCTATAGATCGGGCCCAGATCATTTCAGAGCAGATTCACAAGGCTGCAGCTCGGAAGAGCACCTTATTGTCATTCCCAGTTTTGATTCATCGACTATGCAGTGCATCTGGTGTTCCAATTGACCCTCACCGGGAACTGCATATAGAGGCCACATCTACTATGGATCCTAGCTTGATAAAGGCTGATGAGAACCCGATGGCCTTACCATGAGCAGCTCCTCCAGCTATCCCAGATCCATTCCCAGTAGCGCATCATTTTCTAGGTTCACCTCTAGCTACTACCGGCACTACTCCCACCATAACAGAGCCCACACCAGCCATTTAGATCAAGTCTACACCATCCTCCAGCGCTCTAACACCAGCAGCGTCTTCTATGCAGGTTGACCTTGTTTTTTCTGTGTTTGCTTTTCAGGCTTTACTACCAGGGTAGCTGTAGCAAAAGGTAGGATACATGAGTTGTCAGCACGGGTTCAGCCATAGATTGATCAGACTGTTTGGGACTCTGAGGAAAGGATGAAGGCATTTGCTCGAGATTTGGTTGATGAGTGAGTCCCAGTGATAGATGCTTGAGTGGATGCATTCGAGACTAGAGTCCACAAGAGGCTTGAGGGGTCTAGGTCTGCCGATGCAAGCGTAGTAACTGAGGAGTTGGCCAGATTCAAGGCCGACTAATTACAGATGTTGGCAACCCCTATTCCAGCCCCAAAGGTAGCACCGGTAGATGATGAGGCATTTGATTAGCTCACCGACTGTCTGGACACCCGTGCAAAGAGGCCTTTAGAGCACAATGACTAGAGCTGACCCTGAAGAAGCAAAGGCAAGAGGAGGAGCCCATACCTGAGGAGGTGGTGCAGGAGTCGCGTTTGTTGGCGGCTATTGAGAGAGAGAGAGAATAGCTCACCCCACCTGGAGAGGGTACTTCCGGCACTGCAGCAGAGGAGGAGAGACAGCCCCAGGACTCTATAGACAAGTCAAAGACCAGTGCTTGATGCACCATGATGTTTGATTTCTTTTGACCCCAATGCTCATTTTGCCATGGTTGGGTACTTTGTTTCCTTTTAAGACAATCTTTCTATTATGTTAGTTTTGTTTGTGTTTAAATATGTTATGTTGGATGTTCTTTTTACTTCTACTTTGGATATTTATTTTAGGTTTTTAATAGATGTATGTATATATTTCTATGTTATCGTGTTTTGTTTTTGTTCTAGTTTTTACTTTGAGGACAAAGTATCAGCTTTTTGTGGGGTGGTTGAAGTTATGGATTAAGGTGAAGTCTGAGTAGACTCAAGTCCATAACTTACCCTATTTTTGATCCCAAGGTTTTCTTGCCATGTTTCTTTTTCCCTGTGGATGTTTAATTTTCTATTGAACCGACATATTTAGGTAGTATAGATAATTTGTAAATGCATAATAATGGTATATGTTGGCATATATATTATTCTTAATTGTTCTTTAAACATTTGGTGAAAAAATTGGGTACCCTAAAAATTTTTGAGGTTGTGATTATTGATGAATTCATATTTTTTTGAGTATATGGCAATGTTTGTTCTGATATTGTGAAGGTAAGCTGAGACTGAAAGCATGACCTGTGAGTCTATACTTGATTGTGGATGCAAATGCCATGTGTGTTGTGAGTGTATTTTGTTGCATTCATGCATCCTGTATGGACTCAGAACTTCCCTTGTTACTCTAAGATTGGTTTGGGTGATGAGGTGGAAATGGAAAGGATCTTAGGCCCTTATTCTTTGAGTGAAACCACTTTTAGCCTAAAATAAGCCACCTATTGAGTGAGTGAATCCCTTGTTCCAAATTTTTGAGCTTATCATGTACTCATTCTTTCTTGATCCTTGCTAGCTTAACCTTGCTTGATGAAATACCTTGATATTGGCCCTGGTTTATCCTTGAATATGTGAACATTGATTGAGGCCAAAGGCCTAAGTTGAGGGTGGCTGCAGTTGGTGGCCCTGGTTTGAGGAATAGATATTGTGCAGTTCACTTGAGGCTAAAAGCTTAAGTTGAGGGTGACCCTTATTGTGGTAAAATAATAATAATAAGGTAGTTAGTTGGGAAATCAAGAAAGAAATGAAAAAGCATGAACCGAGTGAAGAAAAAGAAGAAAAGTGCCTTAAATTGAGAAAAAGTGGCAAAAATGAGTTTGAAATCAAGGCACAACTGAAAAAGACAAAGAAAGCACTCGAGAAAAGTTCAAAATAGGAGAATAAGGTGGATTGATTTAAAAGGGTTGGATTATCAAAGCAAAAAGTGTTGGTAAACATGGTTCAAGGATATCTTTAGTCACTATTTGCCCAAGAAACCTTACCAAAGCACCCTAAACCTATGTTATAAGCCTATAAGTCGTGAAGTGATCTAACTCCATTTTATCACCAAGCTAGAAGATGAGCATAGAGGCAACCCTATGGTGCTAGTCAGCATGCATTGAATTTCAATTGTGAGAGTGAGAATGCTTCCTCAGTCCCTGAATTCTAAATTCTTTTGAGCGAGTATGAGGGACTTCTTTCCAGTGAGGAAATTTGCACTACTTGAGTAGCATATGACTATACCAGTGATTGTGGATGGTTCATGCTCCTTAGCTTATCATAGTTGGATTGTTAGGTCTCTCATGATGTTTTTGTTTGCTCAATAACTTTGCAACCCTGTATTGAAAATAGTAGTTGGGTACTTGGATCAAAGGAGCTGTTGTATATGCCATTAATATAGCTGCTATGTATTTATCTTTGTCTACGTAGATTTAGTCGTCGCTTTAGGACAAGCAACAATTCTAAGTTGAGGGTGTTGATGTGCTGTAAAAATACAACACATTTGATGCCTAAAACAAGAATTTTATGAGTTCTTAAAGCGACTTTTTAGTGTTTTGATGTGTTTTTGTGTTAATCTTGCAGAAAAGTTATGATGACATGATTTTGAAGAAAAGTTGAAGATTTTGATGAAGCATAGGCCATAATAACCCACCTATGAGTCGTAGTCTAATCTACGAGTCATAGGGTGTGACGTAGTAGGAAACAGAGACCAAAAAATTAGAAATCTACCAAGTGAAGTTCAATCCAATGAGGACATCATATAAGTCGTAAGTCACACTACAACTTGTATAGGTGGACTCATAGTAAGAATCTAAGAGCCCAAATATTGAACCAAAAGCTGAGTACCAAGACTACGAGACAAGCATACGAGTCATAGCCTAAGCAAGGACTCATACCTATGCGTCATACCAGTTTAGTCCAAGATGGCAAGAACCTGATATGAGACCCCAACTACGCCTCGTAGGTTATCCTACGAGTCGTAACTGCGAGACTTATCATCTACCAGCTGTCTTTTTTGTGTAAATTCTACGGTTATTTTGTAAATACTATATATAGTTTAAGTTAAGTTTTTGTGAGGAAATCGACCAGGTGGGGATCGTGATAGAAGGTCGGGACCGTGATAGTAGGCGGGGTTAGGTGTTGGCTACCACCATACATCAATCATAATGAAGGGAAATAGATTCATGCAAACCCCAATCATAGAAGTACAATAAACCTAGGTTATCTCAAGTCAACTACCCATAGTTCCCACAACCCCAAGTTGTGGGTGCTTAGCTACTCATGG
>JAPFFP010106517.1:0-19120 GCA_026153255.1 Solanum medicagineum
TGGTTATAGGTTGGTTCTCCCGAAGCCTTATCGGTAACGGGTGCCGGTCCGCCCTACGGGAGTTTGGGGCGTGACATAGAGTTGCTTAGCTTTTATTTTTATTGAGGTTGCCATGAGTCTGTCATTGGCACCACCTTAGTGAGAGAGGCTTCATAGACTAAAGTTGGATGTCGATTGTTAAGATTGTGGACTAGTTGTTTCTACTAGCCTTTCATTTATACAATTATTTTGAGACTAGATGATCGATGTGCCCATTTACATTATGTTAACTTCCGCTGATTGGTAAAATGATTGATTGAATGAATGTGATGAGACCAAGGGGTTCGCTTGGGGACTAGAAATAGTCTCTGGGTCCGAGCCACGTCTTGGGTCCCCTCCCGGTGCGTGACAGCAATATCACTTACATCATGTATTTATTGAATTTTAGTAGAACCACTTACCTATTGAAAACCCACTGTTTTTATTTCAAAAGGAAAAACTTTCCTCGAAACTGGCTAATTAATCAAGCATAGTAGGGACCAAAGCTACATTTAACTTAGGCTTCCATTTGCGATAGTAATTCTCAAAAGAACGAATTAATCTTATTCGTAAAAAATTATATATTACTCCACTAAAAATATGTAACTGCACTTATTAATTTTAAAATCTAATCGTTGTATCTTATTTAACCACCACCCCTCCCGTGTTAGAATTAACGACACCAATCAATTAAATTATATCTTTTGAAACAAATTTAATTTTTTAACTAAATTAATCATTTATCTTTTATAATTAATTTATTTCACGTGACGCATATAAATCCACCTGCAAGGTTTTCACATGAACACTCTTAAGTAGCCATAAGGGGGTGTCTTCGACTCGAGACTGAGACACGGTTCTATCAACTAATCATTATTTCAGTATAGTTATTTGTAATTATCCAACCTATTAGGAATTTATTGACTCATCAAAAGTCTCACTTTTTAATGGATTAAAATAATATAACAAATCATATAGATCATAATAATTATATCAAGATTAAAAGTATAAGTGTATGCAATGGACTAGAGAATTTATTTATTAAATATTCACAACATAAATAAAATTCTCAAATTGGTCCGTTCAATACACAAAATGCATTAGCACAAGAGGTTGGAATTTAACCATTCCCATAATTAAGATCGATCAAATTATATTTAATCTTGTGCTATGATCACCTACATGTTTTTCCTTCCTCATCTTTGACCGTGACCATTTTAATTTTAACTTATATAAATCAACAATTTTAACCTTCCGCGTATGAGCTAAATTTCTCCATACACAAACTCATCTACTATATAAGATATGGACACACATGTATACATAGTTAAGCATTCAAATAAAGACTTTTATTATAATAAATAAAATAATGTACAAAGTCTTTATAAGGGATTAAAATAAAATACTATAACACAAAGACATGGTTAATAGTATATCGTCCCAACATCTGCATCAACGTCAAGTTAATATGCAATAGTAACTAGGTTCAAAAACAAATATTTGTATGTAGAAAGTGGATTTATAGCCGAGGGTCTATCAAAAACAACCTTTCTACCCCATAAAGATAGGGGTAAGGTCTGTGTACACCTTGTATTCTATAGAACCCACTTGGGATTACACTTGGTATGATAATTCTATTGTTATTTAGTGGATTTATACAAAGTTAGAGCAAAGCTTATTGGTTTCTCGTGTACCTAACACTTTGGATCCACACTGCAGTCAAAGATCATTTGTTAAATCCGAAATACTGGTAACCATTTATGTGGGAAACAATTCGGTGAACTTGGAGTGATTTCAAAAAGAATATGATAGTTTGACATAAGTGTTTGTTAGTATATTAAAGTATGGAACCGGAAACTTGTCAGTCAAGGTTTGATGACTGAATAGCTCCCCAGGTCGCCTGGCAAAACTACTGTACTGAGTGTAAGATGTTCACCACCGGAAGAAAAATTGGTACTAGACCGATCACCGGAAGAAAAATTGGTACTGAGTGTAAGATTTTGCTTTATCTGTAATCGATTTCTTTAATTTTGGATCTCCCAAGTATTTTGCAATGATGTGTCCATGTTTGATATTGCTAGTTTTTGATGTTCCTCTTTCATATCGCTAAATGATAACCTTCTTTAGCTGTTACATATGTGCTGCCCATTGTTCCTTTATTTTCTCACTCAAAATGTATATACTAATTTTTCATGAGAATCATCACTTTTTTTCAGAATTCTTTCACCTTAATTCAAAATCAGTGTTTGGTTATACAATTTCCAAATCCATCTTGGAGTTGGATTCCAAATTGGAAAAGTACTCCAAACCTATTTTCCAACTCCATCTTCATAAATTCCAAATAAAGTAGTCTCCTCTCTCCTTTGCAAGGAATATAACCAAGCATAATTCCGTCTTCAGTTCCAAAGGCATAAGTTTCCAATAAAGTGAAAAATATTTGGAACCTATGGCCAAATGCCTATTATTATACTTGAAAACTAGTCATGATATATTCTTGAGCTATATTGAGATGAAGATAGTTGAATTAGTTTCTGATCAGGTGCTGTGGCATTGTCCCAGGCCACTGTTCTTGAAGATTATTTTTAATACAATGGTGAAAAGTGAAAACAAGCACTGTTCTTTTCAAAATTAATAAATGATGCAGATTGAGATATCTGCAAAGATGATTGTTGACACCCAATTTTGACCTAACTTTTTAATATTCATACTTTTATATTATTATTTTTAATAGTTTAAAATATTGTTTTAGTTTTTTTAAACCATTCTTTTATGTTAAATTACATTTTTTCATAACACAATCTAATAATTCATTTTTGTGCCGTTTAAAAATGTGTGTTAGTATTTACTTGGACCACAATTTTTGGCCTTTATTTTTGAGTTCATTAAATTTTAAGTGTCTATATATAATTCTTTACAGGTGTAAAATCCTAACCCTAATATCTGATCTTTCCCTTTCGCAAAAGAAAGGAGCCGCCACCATTCAAAAGGGCTCTGTTATATTTGGAGTGGTTTTGACAGTGGAGCTAATGGTGGGATTGACAGTTGGGGAACAAGAAGACCATGGACGACAGCCGAATATGTGACCATAAAATTTTATACTGAGGCTAGTCTTGAACGCTCTCAATCAGATATCTTAGTCTCCACCATTCAGTTTGGTGTCAGAAGGCATAAGTTCAAGGATATGATGGAGGCCTTTAGTTCCAGCATGTGCAAAAAGCTTGTCCAGGTTAGTTATCTCGATTGTTCTTGCTATTATGTTCTCCTTTAAATTGTCTTATCTGTCTATCAAGTATCTATAGAAGATTAGAGCTCTTGATTATGTATAAGAAGTAATGTTCATGGCATATGTGATATACATACATGCTACAATGTAGGTCTGCATGTAGGTATAGTGTATGGCAGAGCAAGGTTTGAGCTAAACCAAAACCTGAGTTCTTTGAATTTTCGATTTGGATTTCAAAGTACATAATGGTTTTTGGATTTAATTTCTAAAATATGTAGATTTTGGATTTTGATGGTGGGTTGGGGTCATGTCGTCAGTTGGGCTCAGAGGCAAAGGCTAATAGTGGCAAGATGGGCACATGCTTACTTAAGTTGAGAGTACGGATGTGGAACATAGGATCAGTTACAGGGAAGTCCATAGAGCTAGTGAAGAGTCTTAAGAGGAAACAAATCAACATAGCGTGTTATCAGGAGGCTAGCCTCAACTGGGCTTGATGAAGAAGTTAAAAAACTTTTTTGGAAGGATTTGGATGACGTTGTAAGAGGTACACCGGACAAAAAAATCTTCATTGGGGGAGATCAAGAACCGGATTGGAAAAGAGAGGGATTTTAGTTGTAAGATATCCAATGAAATTGTTGCTGGAATTGAATCTTATTCAAAGAGAAAGATCCCAAATATCTGGAGTATCTTTTTGTATATTATATGGATGATCTGGTCCTGCGGACAGGATCATCCTTATAATATACAAAAAGAAACTCCAGATATTTGAGATCTTTCTCTGTGAATAAGATCTCAATTCCAGCAACGGTTTCATTAGATATCTTACAACTGAAATCCCTCTTTTTTCTGATCCAGTTCCTCCACCAACGTGAAACCCAGTTGGATTCAGGCATGCTACACTTTTTAGTTACTGGGAGAACCCAAGTACTCACTTTTGGATTCTGGAAACAACTCTCAGAGATCTTTTTTCCTTTGGGAAGATACAGGAGAGAAACAAATTACCTAAAACAGCACCAGAGTGAATATGATCTCCACCAAACATACGTAACACTTTTCCTAATATCTAGAAGTGGATACCATGATTCTTCTATCTATCAATAACCATATGCACTGCACAGTGGATGTGAAGAAGTAGACCATTAACTCGGCAATAATGAGCCAAGCTAGTATTGCGGTGAATCTCCCCGTTAAGTTGTCATGCATTATTATTGGAACACCCAATTCTCTAGCAAATACAACTCTTTTGATCATTTTTTCTTATGTATAACACTCAAGTAATGTCCTTTGATTTCACTTGTTAATTAATGGACATATCAGTGCAACTTCTAGTGGTTTTAATGACGTTCATGGAGGCTTTTGTTTTGGGGAGACGAATAGAGGTGGGACATCTCTCTTGGATTTTTCTAAAGCCTTTGAGTTGGTTATTGCTAACTCATGTTTTCCGAAAGGGAAAATCACTTGATTACCTTTCATAATACAATAGCTAAGACTTATATTGATTACTTGCTCTTTCGAAAAGGTGATAGAAGCCTTTGTAAGAATTGTAAGGTTATTCCAAATAAAAATATTTCCACTCAACATAGACTTCTAGAGATGAATTTAGAGATTAAGAGAGATAAGAGGAAGAAGGATATTTATGCACCAAGGAGGATTAAATGGGGAGGCTTGACTATTGTCCTTTCTTGGAAGATAGGGGAAAATTTGAGCAGTTTGGGGGCTTAGAGCAGCATTGGAGATGAGAACATGCACCATGTAAGACACTACTATTGGTTGCATTTGAAATGTAGCTATCAAGGTACTAGGGGTTTCGAGAGGGACTTTTGGTGCACGTCAAGGGGATTGGAAGTAGAATGGAGAAGTTCAAGGCAAAGTGAAAGCTAAGAAGGTTGCCCATACAAAGTGTTTGGAGTGTAAGAATGAGGACGAAGAACAAAGGCTTAAGGATATCTATAAGACAACGAAGGTAGAAGTGAAGACAATGGTGACGAGTTCTAAGATAGCAACATTTGAAAGCTTGTGTGTTTAGTTAGGTGAAAAAGGCAAGGACAAGAGATTGTATAGGCTCGGGAAAGAGAGAAAAAATCACACGACTAGGATCAAGTAAAGCGTATCAAGGATAAGGAAGGTGAGGTGTTGGTGGATGAGACTTCTATTAAGCTAATGTGGCACGTGTACTTTCATAAACTCTTAAACAAAAAAGAGTATAGATATATTGAGCAGGGTGTTTTGGTGCACTTTGATAGTTATTAAAATTTTGATTACTGCAGGCGTTTTACAGCCGAGGAGGTTAGAAAAACTATTAGTAGAATGAATAGAGAGAGAGCGATCAGACGCGATGAGATTTTGGTGGATTTTTGGAAGACCATGGTCAAGGATGGTAAGGACTGATTAACTAGGTTGTTAATACTATTGTGATGACTGCTAAGATGCCTGATTAATGGAGGAGAAGTACAATGGTTCCATTGTACAAGAACAAGGATGATATCTAAAACTCTAACAATTACGAGGGTATCAAGTTGCTAAGCTTTTACCATGAAGGTCTGGGAGAGAGTGGAGGAGATAAGGGTGAGTAAAAGAATGTCTATTTTGGAGAATCAGTTCGGATTCATGCCAGGGCAGTTGACTATTGAAACAATTCATCTTGTTCGGAGATTAGTGGATAAATATAGGGAAAGAAAGAGGGATCTTCATATGGTGTTCATTGATCTTAAAAAGGCTTATGAGAAAGTTTGGAGGGATGCCCTATGAAGATGTCTAGAGGCGAAAGTTGTTCTAATCATGTATATTAGGATGATAAAGGACATGTATGATGGAGCCAGGGTAAGAACGGTGGAAGGAGAATCAGAGTATTTTTTTGAGATGGGATTTCATCAAGGATCTATGTTGAGCCCTTTTCCTTGGCCTTAGTAATGGATGAGCTGACATGGTCTATTAAAGAGGAAGTTCTATAGTTTATGCTATTTGTATTATAGTATCGTAATTGGAAAAGGATTGTATTATAATATCCTAGTTGGAAAAGGAGTCTAATATAGTATCTATAAAGAGGGTCTAAATGTAATAATGAAGATACACAATTTAAAATATTTTTCTCTAATATTTCTCATAAGGTATCAGAGTTTCTATGATATTGCTAGAAAATAATTATTAAAAAAAAAAGAAGCTTCCATTCTCGAGTGGTGACTATGACTTGTATATGCCGCCATTTGGCTTATGACTGTACTAGCAAAAGTTGGGTCACTATGTATCTTTTTGGTGACTATTTTCTCATATCTAATTTGCGTAGCACTGTGTATCTTTCTAGGGCTACTTTCTTATATTTGATTTGTGTAGCACTGTGCTATCTTTTTGGTGACAACTTTTTCATATTTAATTTACATATCACCGTGCCATCTTTCTGGTGACTACTTTCTTATTTGTGTTAGGTCATGCCATCATTCCGACCCTATCCATACAATTTCTCTTCTTTAATTGGGTCATGTTGCCATTATTATCCTACCTACATAATTTCTATTTTGCAATAGGGTTGTACCATCATTTTGACCCTATCCATATAATTGTCTTTCTTAATAGGGTCGTGTCATCATTCCGATCCTACCCATATAATTGTATTTCTCAATGTGTGACCACTTTCAGCCATCTAATCTTATAATTCGGTGCATGAGTAAGTTCCGACCAGTTTCAAAATGACTTTCTTGGAGCGATTTTGAGATGATCCATATATTTTATATCAACTTTTGACCACTTTCTGTTTCAAATTTACTTTCCCCCAAAAAGAAAGTTGGACATTAAGAATGTTTTTCTCCATGGTGATCAAAAGAAAGAAGCCTACATGGAGCAACCAATTGGTTTTGTTACTTAGGAGGTGTCTAGTAGCTTGATTTGTCAATTGTGTAGGTTACTCTAAGACCTAAAAAAAGTCTTTTCAAGATTTGCTTGGAAAGTTCAACATTGCAGTTTTTAGGAATTTATGACTCTGCAGATATCTCACCAAGCCCTTCATCGATCCTCATATTAATTACAATTGTAACAAGCTAGGTACATATGACTTGTATACACCAGTTTGAGGGAGAATGCTGGAACATGAATAAATATATGCAATCTTACTTAGAAGAGGAATAAAAATAGAAATAGTATTAGAAATAGAAACATTAAACAGTATCCCAATTGAAAAAGGATTGTATTTATAGTATCCTAGCTGGAGGATTCTAATATGGTATCTATAAATATAGTCTCAATGTAATAATGTAGTGATATAATTCAATAATATTCTTCTCCAATATTTCTCACAATGCCGATTTCATAGCCGAGCAGTATCACCGGTTTAATCTTCTTCTGAAACCTCCGAACAACAATTTCTCATTTTCTGATCAGGCTTTTCGTCTTGTCGTTGATGCATTTGCGGTTCTTTATGACCTGTGTGATAAGGAGCTGGGTTGCTTCCTTAACCCTTACCTTGTTGCTGCTTCTACATCTACCCTTTGCATTAGAGTGTTTATCCTTCAATGCCCAGTTCGAATACAAGTCATATGTTTGTGAATTTGCTTACTCAAGATCAAGGTTAACATGCTGTTGGAGTATGCTTCAGTAGAATGCCAGTGACATTTCTGACTTGTGAATAAGAAACTGTGACCTCTATGGCAAGCTTGGACATTTAGCAGTAACCGCAACAACCTGTAACGTTTTTGAAACAACAAATTCCACCCATGGCTCCTATTTCATTTTCGAGCACAACCTACCACTTTGTCGTGTTTGAACCAACCACAGCTGCCAGCCTTTGTGAGAAGCTTAAATAGAGAGAACCCACCATTTGGTATCGGGTTGAGCTCTTCACAAGGGTGATAACTAGTGGTTCGTACAGAGCAGCATGTGAATCAACAACCTCAACAGAGAAATGAGAATGTGGAGGTGAACAATGTCAATAAATCTGCAAGTATTGGTGATAATGTGAAGGAGAAGGAAGGAAATGTAGATGCATCAGGTAAGAGGATACCCAGTTTCTGGATTGCTTCTCCTTATTGTCCTTTTATGTATGAATACTCTGTGGATTATACTCATTGTACATTTAAGTTGGCAAATACCTCTTACAATTTTGACACCTTAAAGTACAATGAGTATAATCCACGGGGTACTCATACTTAAAAAGAAAATAAGGGCATGCAATCAAGAAACTGGGTATCCTCTTACCTGATGCATCTACATTTCCTTCCTTCCCATTCACATTATCACCGTACTTGCAGATTTATTTGCATTGTTCACCTCCACATTCTCATTTCTTTGCTGGGGCTATTGATTCACATGCTGCTCTGCACGAACCACTAGTTCTCACCCTTGTGAAGAGCTCAACTCGATACCAAATGGTGGGTTCTCTCTATTTAACCTTCTCACAGAGGCTACCAGCTGCGGTTGGTTCAAACACAAGAATGTGGTAGGTTGTTCACCTGTGTTCGAAAATGAAACAGGAGTCATAGGTGGTGTCTGTCATTTCAGAAACGTTATAGGTTGCTGCAGTTGTTGCTCAATGTCCTAGCTTGCCATAAAGGTCACAATTTCTTGTTCATGAGTTAAAAATGTCACTGGCATAGAAACTCCAGCTTATGGATCGCTACTGATGCTTGATAGAGGATAACACTTGTCTAATATGAATTGACTTTGTTTATTTATAAGTTAGTTTACATAGGATTGTTAGTCTCTGTAAGTGACTTGGTCTAGGACTCCTAGGTCATCTGTATATATAAATATGGCATTATATTTACAATATAATATATGACAAATTTTTCATGGTATCAGAGCCCTAAGAGGTTAAAACAACCCAAATTAAAACACTCAGAACAGGAAAAAAAAACACATATGCTTTGCCGCAGCGCAGCTTCAATGGCGGATGACAACACCTCATCAAGTTCTTCCTTGCAGGGAACAACCGCGGTGACACAAACCTCCATGGTCAGCACTCTACCATCTCCTAGTCTTGCTCATCAGTTGCCGCTTAAACTTACATCATCAAATATTTTGTTGTGGAAGACACAGTTCCTTCCGATGGTTCATGGTTGTGGACTTGGTCATCATATTGATGGTAGTCAAGTGATTCCAGAGCAGTTTCTGTCTGGTAATCAACGAAATCCAGATTATCACATTTGGGGAAGAGTAGATCAACTTGTGTTAAGTTGGATCGTTGCTTCCGTTTCTAAAGGAATATTACCCCAACTAGTTGGGGCTGAGATGGCCCAAACAACTTGGAACAAACTAGTTGCTGCCTATGTTTCAGGTTCGAAGACTCAAATTCATGAGTTGAAAGCACAACCACACATGTTGCAGAGAGACAACGCTAGTATTGAGTCATATATGCAAAAAGCAAAAGGAATTGCGGATAAGTTGGCTGCGTTGCAACATACAGTCACAAATGATGAGCTGGTTGAATTTGTTGTTGCTGTATTGGGACCAGCATATCGTCCTTTTACATGATCACTTGAATCATGTTAAGAGGATATCCTGTTTGATGTTTTATATGGATTATTGTTGAATGAAGAATGACAACTAAAGAGAGATGAGACTCTTTATGTCATAGTGCCCATAGCACACTATACTCAGAGTTCTTTTCCCCCAAATCGTGGTCGTGGTAGAGGTAGAGGTAATAGGGGTCACATACGTTCTTAAAATCGTGATTTTTCTCAGACACCTCAACAACGTGGTTTCCAGACAACCGCTCAATCCACCAACATCCTTTCTTCCACCTCTGATGTGTCAATAATTATTTGTCACAATTGTGAGGGTAAAGGACATATTGCACGAGTTTGCCCGTCACCCAAAACATCTAATGGCACTGGGGCTTCTGGATGGCCTGTCTCCAACCTAGCAAATACCCAATCCTCACATACCCAAAATTGGTTAACCTTGCATTCACTCTGAATATCAAGGTCCTGAGTTAGTCACTCTAGGTAATGACTCCAAATTACCAATTTCTCATATATGTGCAAGCTCTATTACTGCTTCCAACAAAAAATTAAAACTTGACGATATTCTTCATGTTCCTTTTGCTACACAAAATTTAGTTTCCATTAGTTCTTTTACTAAATCTAACAGTGTTTCTGTTGAATTCTTTCCTAACCATTTTGTGATTAAGGATTTGGTCACACAATTAAAAGTTTTCAAGCTGATTAGGGAGGGGAGTTTCAAGCCTTGTCCAGTTATTTATGAAATAATGGTATTACACAACGTGTTTCTTGTCCTTACACACCAGAACAAAATGGTTGTGTTGAACGTAAACATAGGCATATCGTCGAAACTGGTAGAGCATTATTACATCATGCCAATGTTCCTTCTCATTTTTGGACAAATGCATTTAAAATTGTTGTATATACTATTAATAGATTACCCACCGTGGTTGAAAAATCGATCACCATTTTATGCACTTTTTCAAAAGGATTCAGACTATTCTCTATTGCGTGTTTGTTGTTGTATGTGTTTTCCTTGGCTTCATCCCTATGCCAAGAGCAAATTATCACCTTGATCTAAACTGTGTGTGTTCTTACCATACAGTAAAATTCGTAAAGGTTATAAATGCTTTGATCCTGTTTCCTCAAAATATTTTGTCTCACATCATGTAATCTTTGATGAATCCATGTTTCTATTTCTTTCATAGGATGCATTGGAGCACATGAAATCAACCAATACTCCCACAGATCCTATCATGCTACAAGTTCCTGTTTCTCCTCCAGTACCTCCATCTCTAAGTAATTTTCCCTCTAACCCTTCCAAGTCTCCGTTGCTGAATAATTCTCAACCAGATCAGTCCCTCACCTTACCAGTAACCGAGTTACCTGTATCTCAGACACCCTCACAGTTCCCAACAGTAGTGTTCAACCTCCAAATTTGACTGCAACACCTGTCACCTCAATCTGAGTTGCCAACTTCACCAGCTACTCGGTGTATGGTCACTCGGACTCAAACTGGTTCCCTGAAGCCTAAAAAGCCATTCTCCATGTCTGCTGTTACTCCGCCCTTTAAGGAACCTTCTTGCTATTCTCAAGCTATTAAACATGAGCATTGGCATCATGCTATGGATGAAGAATATAATGCATTGATATGCAATGGAACCTGGCAGCTTGTTCCTTCTTCCCCAACTCAAAATATCATTGGTTGTCGATGGGTGTTTAAGACAAAGTTGTAGGCTGATGGCTCTTTAGATCGTTACAAGGCACGACTTGTCGCCAAAGGGTATCACCAATGACCTGGGATTGATTTTGTGGATACGTTTAGTCCTGTAGTTAAACCGTCCACAATTCGGTTGTTGCTATCCTTAGCTGTGACTAATGGATGGCATATCACACAGTTGGACATTTCCAACGCTTTTCTTCATGGTAACTTGGATGAAGTTGTTTATATGTATCAACCTTCTGATTTGTTACATCCCTCTCGTGCAGATCATGTGTGCCTCAAATGATCCCTGTATGGTCTTAAACAAGCTCCTCGTATATGGAGCAAGCAACTCACTGATGCTCTCACTTCACTAGGTTTCTCAGGTTCTAAGACTGATAGTTCTTTGTTCTATCTGTCTATTCCAACAGATAAGATCTTTTGTCTAATATATGTGGATGATATTTTGGTGCTTGGCAATAACACTGCTCGTATTAAGTCTTTGGTTACGCAGCTCCAATCTCAATTTGCAGTACATGATTTAGGGTTGGTATTATAGCATCTAGGACCAAGGAAGGGCTATTTTTATCTCAATGGAAATATGTTGAGGAGCTGCTTCGACGTGTCCAGATGGAGTCTTGTAGCCCTGTTAACACTCTTGTTTGCGCATCTTCTAAACTTTCATCATCTGGTGGTGTTGTATTCAATGATCCGACATTGTATCGTAGCATACTTGGTGCGCTACAGTACTTGACCTTCACACACCCGGATTTGGCGTATGCAGTAAGGTTTCTCAATTCATGCATTGTCCTATGGATATTCATTGGGTGGCAGTGAAATGTATATTACGTTATATCAAAGGTATATTAGATCATGTACTATTCTTTTCACGGCAATCTATGACATTACTTCATGGGTATACAGATACTGATTGGGGAGGCGATGTGGATGACAAGAACTCCACCACAGGTTTTGCTATTTACTTGGGTAATCATTTGATATCATGGTCATCACGGAAACAAAGGGAGGTCTCTCGATCAAGCACTAAGGCAGAGTATAGAGCACTAGCTGCCGCAACTTCAGAAATCACACGGGTAGAGTTTTTGCTTCGAGAAATTGGCTGCTTTACCTCTTCTGTTCCTATTCTCTGGTGTGACAATTTGAGTGCTACATACTTGACAGCCAACCCCATTTTCCATTCTCATACAAAACACATGGAGATCGATTTTCATTTTGTTCGAGACAAGGTTCGTGCTAAGACTCTTTTAGTGCATTATGTCAGTTATAATGATCAAGTTGCAGATCTATTGACTAAGCCATTGTCCAAGTCACGATTTCTTGAGTTTAAATCCAAGTTGATGGTGGTCCAGAACCCTGCTCAACTTGAGGGGGAATAATAGAGGATAACATATGTCTAATATGAATTGACTTTGTTTATTTGTAAGTTAGTTTACGTAGGATTGTTAGTCTCTGTAGGTGACTTGGTGTAGGACTCTTAGATGTTCTGTATATGTAAATATGGCATTATATGAGAAAGTATTTATCTTGAGTAGGCAAATTCACAATCATTCGGTCTGCATTTGAACTGCTCATTATATTGAAGGATAAACATTCTGATGCATAGGGGTGGATGTAGAAGCAACAACTGGGTAAGGGTTAAGGAAGCACCCCAGCTCGTTTTCCTATATACTTTTTCTGGGGGGTTCCTTAACCCTTACCTAGTTGCTGCTACTACATCTACCCCTATGCATCAGAATGTTTATCCTTCAATGTGCAGTTCAAATGCAGACCGAATGTTTGTGAATTTGTCTACTCAAGATCAAGGGTCACATGCTGCTGGAGTAAGCTTCAGTAGAGATCCATAAGTTTGGAGTTTCTATGCCAGTGACATTTCTGACTTGTGAACAATAAACTGTGACCTCTGAGGCAAGTTTGGACATCTCAACGGTTCTCGCCCTGCCCCTGCTCGTACAGTGGCTCAAAACAATCAGGATGTCGACAATCCTGCTTTTGCTTCATGGTATCGCCAAGATCAGCTAATTCAAAATGCTATCTTGGCATCAGTTGATCCTACGCTTGCTGCTGCATCCTCGTCCCAGGCTGTTTGGCATGCTTTGCACACTGCCTATGCCAACAAATCACAAACAAGAATCTTCAGTTTGTGCGATCGTCTGGCTCGTCTCACGAAAGAAACTCTTCCTGTCGTTGATTATCTACACCAAGTTCGATCTCTCTGTGATAAACTTGCTACTGCTGGAGCTCCTATGTCTAATGAGGAACTAATTGTCAAAATCCTCACTGGACTTGGACCTGAATTTCGAGAAATATCGGCTGCTATCTATGCAAGAGATTCCACAATCTCTTATCCAGAACTTTATGAAAAGTTGCTTGACCATGAAGTTTTTATAAAGAATGAAGAAGCAAAGAAGCCTTTATCAACTCCAATTACTGCTACCATTGCATAGCAAACGAACCCAACTCCTCGCCAAGGAAACAACTCTAATAAGCGCCCAAGTGCAAATTCCCCCAATACCAACCAGTCAGGTCATGCCCAACCATGGTGTACTAGAAAAAACAGCAAATAGTCGTGTTCTGAGTTGCGTTTTGGCAATACTCTGAAGTGCCAATTGTGTGATCGTCTTGGTCATTCTGCTAAAGTCTGTAGATCATAATCACACAATCACCAACAGGCCCGAGAAAACTATGCTGCTCGTTCTCCAACTCAACAGGCTCCTTGGGTTTTGGATACTGGTGCCACCCATCATATGGCCTCAAATCCGCAAGACTTTACTGATGTGCGACTTACCATGGTCCAGAGGAGATAGCAATGGGTGATGGTAATGCCATTCCAATATCTCATACCGGTAACACTAACATAAGGGCATCACGTCAGCAATTTAAGCTTCTCAATACCTTATGTTCTCATGCTATATAACATAATCTTCTATTTGTTTCAAAATTTTGCTGTGATGACCATACGTCCATTGATTTTTTTTCCTTTTTCTTATTTTGTGAAGGATCTGAGTACGAGGGCACCTCTGTTTCGCGGGCAGAATAAAGATGAGCTATATGAGTGGCCGTTGGGCAGTACACATCATTCCCCTCAATGCAACGTTGTTGTTCCTTTTCACCTGTGGCATCGGCGTTTAGGCCATCCTAATCGTCATATTTTAAACGCGATTTTACATCAATTTTTTCTTCCAGTTTCACCTTCTAGAATTGGTCCAATAAATTCATGTTATTCTAATAAAATGCACAGGTTGCCTTTTTTCTGAAAATTCATTACAAAGTCAACAGCCATTGCAAATTATTTATAGTGATTTATGGGGGCCTTCTCCTGTTTTGTCAATTGATAACAAGAGATATTATGCGTTATTTGTTGACCAGTTTTCAAAATACATGTGGTGGTTCACTATAAAATCAAAAAAGGAAGTTCTTGATGTCTTTAAAGCTTTACATCCCTTACTTGAGCATCGGTTTCAAACCAAAATTTTATCTCTCTACACTGATGGTGGTGGTGAGTTTCAAGGTTTATCCTCATATCTCCAAAGTCATGGTATTTGAACACTTAGTGACATCCCCATACACACCCCAAAGAGTGACACAGGTTGTGCGTAGACATAGGCATGTTATTGAAACGGCCAAAACCTTGCTGCATCAAGCCTCTTTACACTCAACTTTTTGGTGTTTTGCCTATCACCAAGCAGTCTACCTTATCAACCGTCTGGCCACTCCAAATCTACAAAATAAATGCCCCTATGAAATTTTATTTCAAGAGGCTCCAAAGTATGCATCCCTTAGAGTTTTTGGTTGTTTATGTTATCTGTGGCTTAAACCATATAACAAACATAAGTTAGAGCCACAATCTAGTCCTTGTGTATATTTAGGATTTGCTAATAAGTATTATTGTCACCAATGCTATGATCCAGTCAAAAATAAATTGTACTTATCTAGGGATGTTCTGTTTTTTGAAGACACCTATCCATTTCAGAGTATTTTTTCCACTCTAAGCATTCAACAAAGCAATAATATAGCTTGGGAAATTTTTTCTGATGTTTTACCTAGACTACTCCACCATCAAGTTCAAATTTTTGTCATCTGCTCCCAGATGCTTTGCCTGTGCACTCTCCACTGCCCAACTCAACATCTGCCGGATTAGAAGGTGTCTATCCTTGCATCAGGTAATTCTCAAAATTTATCCTCCTCATCATTGCGATCCACCACTACACCACCAACTAATAACACTCAAACCCCACCATCATCCAGGCCATTAATCACTTAAAAATATAGAAAGCGCCAACAATCAAGTAACACCATATTATAACTACCTTCCAATATACAACCCTCCCACCTACCTTCCCAGTCACCTGATAATAATCTTTCCCAATTCACACTTGCTTTGACTTCATCTGATCATTCACCTGTGGTGACCACTTCAACTCATCCTGTGGTTACACCCCCCCCCCCCCCCAAACAAATAGCATCAAACCCAAACAGTTTCATGTCAATGTTCAACTCTCCTCATCCTTTGTTCCTTGTACGTACAAACAAGCGTTTCCTCACCCTCCCTGGAGAGAAGCCATGAAAACTGAATTTGATGCACTTGTTAGGAATCAAACATGAGATTTGGTCCCAGTTGCTCCTTCGATGGATGTGGTTGAGTGTAAGTGGTTATTTCGTATAAAACATAAATCTGATGGTTCCATTGACAGGTATAAAGCTTGCTTGTTGCAAAGGATTTACCCAACATCCAGGCTTAGACTACCATTCCACTTTCAGCCTGGTAGTAAAACCAGTGACTGTTCGATTGGAAATTACCATAGCGACCCAGTACAACTGGCCAATTCATCAGATTGATGTCAATAATGCATTCTTACAAGGACGTCTTGAGGAGAGGTTTTATATGAGGCAGCTACCAGACTTTGAAGATCGAAGTCTCTCCACACATGCTGCAAATTGAACAAAGCAATCTATGGCTTGAAACAGGCCCCCCGAGCTTGGTACAATGATCTCAAAAACTATTTGCTAACTGTTGGGTTTGTCAAATCTCACTCTGACTCTTCCTTATTTATTTTGCATAAGTTTGGGTTCACTGCTTATATTCTTATCAATGTGGATGATATAGTCATCATTGGAAATCAGATTCATGGGGTTCATCATATAATAAATGGTCTTTCCACTCGTTTCTCCTTGAAAGACCTTGGACATCTCAGTTATTTTTTGGGCATTGAGGTTCTCCCTTCTCCTGATGGTCTTGTTTTGTCCTAGCACAAGTATATTATGGATCTTTTAGACGATGTTGGCATGCTAAAGAGTAAAGGAGCTCCTACGCCTATGACCTCAACTACCATTTTGACAACCACAGTGAATGATCCACCGATTGATGGTACTCTTTATCAACAGGTAATTGGAAAGTTGCACTGCTTGTCCTTTACACATCCTGATATTGCCTTCACTATTAGCAAGCTTTCTCAATTTATACACAATCCACGTCAATCTCACTGGAAAGCAGTCAAGCGATTACTTAGTTATCTTCACTAAACCTGCCAATATGGAATACAAATTTCCAAAGCTCCATATTCTCATCTGGTTGTTTTTTCTGATTTAGATTGGGCTAGTGATCCAAATGATTGTACTTCTACCTCTGGCTATATTACTTTCCTGGGCAGCACACCGATATCCTGGTCACCAAAAAAACAACGATCTGTATCACGATCGTCTACAGAAGCTGAGTATAGAGTTGTAGCCGCTGCTCTTACAGAAACTAACTGGCTTACAAATCTTCTTCGTGAACTTCGCATGTCACATAAGTGAGTTCCACAGGTTTATTGTGACAATATCAACACCACCTTGATTTGTTCAAATCCAGTTTTTCATAGTAGGATGAAGCATGTTGCCATTGATTTTCACTTTGTTCATGAACAAGTTTAACAGAAGGAAATTGAAGTTCACCACCTTCACTCAGCTGATTAAGTGGCTGACATACTCACAAAATCACTTCCCAAAGCTACCTTTGCCCAACAATTTTCTAAGTTGGGTGTTGTTGACACCACCAACTTGCGGGGGCATAATAATAGATAATATCTTTAAGCCCTTTTAGGACTTTTGTTGTAACTTATTCCTAGTATTTAGGTTATAGATAAGTATTACTTTTTTCTTAGTTTATCTGTTTGTTGTAGAAGTTGTATAGAATCTATATATTCTAGTCTACAATCAAGAGAATGCATCGTTCTTTTTCTCACTGTAGTCTTGTACTTTACAGTGATAATGTGAATGAGAAGGAAGGAAATGTAGATAATCCCCCCATTCCCCCAAATCATGGATAGGTAAACATGGCGAAAATGAAGACCAGTTGTTATCTGTATTTGTATCAACATCTCTAAAGGCAATCCAAAAGGCATAAATCCCAAACAACAAAAGATAATTTCTTTTCCATTGGAGGAGGAGACGCAATTGGTACAACTTGAAAACCCTCTTACAATTTTGACACCTTAAAGAACAATGAGTATAATCCACAGAGTGCTCAAACATAAAAAGACAATAAGGACATGCAGTCCAGAAACTGGGTATCCACATCAAGTAAGAGGATATCTAGTTTCTAGACTACATGTCCTTATTGTTTTTTTTAATGTATGAGTACTCTTTGGATTATATTCATTGTTCTTTATTAAGGTGTTAAAATGGTAAGAGGTGTTTTCAAGTTGTTTTCATTGCGTCTCCTCCAATTATTGATGGAAAAGAAATTATTTTTTGTAGTTTAGGATTTATGCCTTTTGGATCGTCTTAGGAGGATATTGATAGAAATATACATAACAATTGGTCTCCATTTTCTCTCATGTTTACCTATCCACGATTTGAGGAATGGAGGGAGTAATGTAAAAAATCATGTTGTTGGAGGACTGAATAATGTGAATACTATAGTAGTTCGCATAAGGCTGGTGGATCGTTAAGTGGGGGTGGACGAAATCATTTTTCTCCAACAATATATATTGATGAGGATGATGATGTATTTTTGTTAAGTTTTAGGACTGATATGAATCAAGTATTTATGCGGAAGCTAACAAAGTAACCTCCAAAGACCATGGGTATGAAGATAAACGAGAAACAACAAGAGACAATAATTTAACGTGGTTCGGTCAGTCGACCTACATCCACAAGAGGAGATGAGCAATTCACTATATAAAGGAGAGTACACAATATCAAGAGAAATAACCTCACCAATTCACTCGGAATATAAAGAGGTTCACATAAGTGTTAACATAACACTTGTGAGTCACCGTTTCTCTCCCTATACAAAACTCTCAAGCCTTCATGGCTACATTGTGAATGCTGCCAAACTAGAAGGAATGAGCCTCTATTTATAGAGTCATAAACCTTTTCCTACTAGAAAAAGGATTCGACAAATATGGAGAAATTCTATTTTCCTTTTTCTAATAGAAAAAGGATTCACCAAATATGGAGAGTTTCTGTTTTCCTTTTCGTAAAAGAAAAACTCCAATTATAGTAAGAAACTCAGGGCAAAAACCCAACAATCTCCCCCTTGGCCCGAATTTCTAATAAAATAAATTTGCCAATATTCGTTGCACAATCTTCATCGTGTCAAATCTCCTCTGCAAAATCTCCTCAGCAAATTCTATGTCTCGACAAAGAACCTCTCTAAAAAAGTTCCTCTAACAAAATCTTCATTACTGTCAAATATGTTGCATCTAGAACTGAACCCACCAATATGAACACTTGTTCTTAGCCTCG
>JAPFFP010106527.1:0-19120 GCA_026153255.1 Solanum medicagineum
CTGATTTGGAGATCTATGTGATATATGCCATTGAGTTGAGGTCTGTGTGTTACTATATTATCTATATAGATTGAGTTCGTCGCCTGAGGACAAGCAATAGTTTTAAGTTAAGGGTGTTTATGTGATACCAAAATACATCACTTTTGGTGCTTAAAACTTAGGATTTTTTGTGTTCTCAAGGCGATATTTATGGGTTTTATGTGTTTAGATTTGTAGAATTACAGGTTTGCCATCATTCGGGGAAGAATTGTAGAAACTGCTTTGCTATTGTATGAGACCTTCCATGGGTCGTACATTGGTTTCGTGAGGAATTCGAGTGAGGGGTTATTTTCTGAAGTTGAAGTTTACGAACATACAGGCGAGTCATGGAGTAGTTTACGAGTCACAGAATGCCTTTCATGCCCTGTGGATTAGAGAAGTAGACTTTCATGAAAGTTATTAGACGAAACCCCCTTTATGGGTTGCAAATAACTATACGAATGGTAAAAGGGTGTCAAAAAAGTGAACGCCAAAATTCCAGTAGTTGATTAGGAGAACCAGATTACGAGTTGTAGAAGACAATACGGGTCGTACAGTACCTTTCATATGGCGTGCGGACTAGTTTTCCTAATTTGTTTAGGACTTGTTTTTAATTATTATAAATAGGTATTCGAAGTCTCACCAATTCACATCAGTTTGGATAGTTTTAGACAAGTGCTAAGTGAACTCAATATTCTCAGAGATAAAATTGTGAGATAGTCTTTGGTAACACTTGTGGTGTAATTTGATCTTCAAACTTGTGATTATCATTGACATTGGATTACTTTTTCTTAAATCAATTGTGTAAATGTTTAATTATGTCTTTTCAATTCATAATCTCTTCATCTACATATAGCTTGAGAAGCTAAATCCAAAACTAGGATTGTGGGAACCATGAAGAACTAACAAGGTAAAACTGGATAATTCACAATTCTTGGAAGGTGTATATGCATGTATTAGTTAACTCTCTTCGTTTTGCATTATTTCTAGTGGTGGCCAACATTAGAACTCGCCTAGTGTTACTGACTGGACCAAGGTAGTAAAGAATAGGAAAAGAAATGAATTAATAGGATTCGATTGATGTGTTCTCGTCCAATAAACCAAACTGGGCCAAGGGGAGGTTGTACTGGGACTAATAGGTAATGGTTAGTAATGCACACTATAGAGATGGGCCAAGTCGCATAGTGAAAAGTTCACCTCTCACCTTTGACCAAAGGGCTAGGTGAACTTAAATTACCGTCCTGCATGCTATACACTAGAAACGAATTAGGTCATCTAGTGATACTATGCTGGGGAATCATGGGGAACAAAATAACCTAGTTGCTCTCTATTATTGATTTTCTCTTATGATAGTTTATTTTTCTCATTGATTATTGCGAAACCTCCCCTCCCCCTTTGGGGAATTGAGATGGTTCACTACTCGGATTGCATATTGGTGAGTTTTTCTTGAGTCTACGTATTCCCTGTGGGATCGACCCTAACCTTGGTTAGATTCTTTATCTTGACAATGACCGCTTTATCCTCTAAAACATAGGTATTAATTGGGCGACATCAGTTAACAAGGTAAGAGCTTCCAAAGATAATAGAACTTTTAAATGAAAAAGTATAAAATAATATGCTGCTTAATAGAAGGGGGGACACCTTGGTTTTAGAGGGGGCACTTACTCACCTTGAAAATTTTCCTAATTATGATAACATTTTTATAGGTTTGGGGGGGGGGGGGCACCCAGACATACAAATTCTATCTGGGGGCACATGAATTGCAATTTTTGAAATAAATAATGGAGAACTCTTAACAAAGTAAATGTTTGGCAAGCACCACCTTCTTCTCTACCACAAATAATCATACTAAATTTAATTTCTTTTAGTTTTTTTTTAATCTTGTTTGGCCTCATGATCCCTCTCCTATTTTAAAGGCCACTTTCACTTTTTAAAGAGCTAAGCACCAAGATGAAATGCTTCATGCGTATATAATTAAGAAAGAAAAAAATATTTATAAGATTTTTATCATAAATAATTGTATCACCCAGAATTCAAAAGGCTTTCCAGGGTATGGTGTTAAACGTTTTAAATTTGTTGCTTTAACTTCCAAAGACATATGGTATTTCTTAATTTTACTTTATGTAATTTTTTGTCCGGTTGTTCCTGCAAAGTTTGCTAGAGATATTCCACATCTGATTGATTGGGAAATCAATTTGGAGGACTCATTTGGATGGCTGTGGAAGGTAACAGAGTGTCTATATAATGGTTCGATTGCTATCAAATAACGATGGCCTAAATTTGCATCGGAACATGATTTGAAAGTGGACAACTTCTTGGTTTTTCACTAACTTCTAAGTGATCAACACTTTATTGTTCAAATATTTGGAGCACATGGTTGGGAAAAAAATCAACTTTGAGGTTGGAACTGATATGGTTAGTAAAGCAGCAGAGGATATTCCATTGTCGGATCCAAAAGATAAAAAATCAAAAAAACCATCTCAACTTGGTATGTTTTATGTTCAAAACAAATTAGTTAGTAGAATTTTTATGTCTTTATTTTGTTGTGTTGTTTTGAATATATATATTTGGGTTATGTTTTTTTAACGACTCAGCTGGAGCTTGGATTGCTGGCAAATATTGAACTTCACCTTAGTCGTGAGTTCGAATGTACTATTAGGTCAACAATATTGCTAGTATAATACCATAAGTGATATATGTAGAGGATAGTGTGTATGTAGATTGTAGCACGGGTAAAATAGTCAAAATATCCCTAAAAGAGCGATGTACGCATAACACATCTTTCCATGCTCCGATGGTAAATCTGAGGCTAGAAATGCGATTAACATGAATAAATTGAGTGGGGAAGTGGTCTCGGTTATTTTTGGAGCAACCGGATCAAAAAATAATTTTTCAATGCTAAAACGTGAACCAGTGAGGGTTGACGATAGGTGTGCGAGACGCACTTGCTACGGACCAACACTTAATCTTGTTCCAAAAATTTTCTACGGGATCGGAAAACTCGTTTGGAGAATTTTTGGTGAAAAATACCCGAACGCGACAGGGTCCATGATGGAGCTGAAACGTTTCCCTTTAATTTTCTGAGGGAAATTCTAGACCTTTTCCAACCCCTTCCAAACTCAGAACAGAACCAAAATGGGTCATTTTGAGCTTAAAAAGGGTTTTAAACCCCAGTCTCTGTCCTTTTCTATGTTCTTGAAAAAGACCAGGGCTAATGAGAAGAGAAGAGAAGCATCAAACTGAAGAGTTCGAGGAGAGTTCTTGAGGATTCATTGTCAACAGCTTCACACCACGTATGTAAGGCTAAACTAAAAAATGTGATTGTTTTCCCATGTGCCCTATAGATGGTAATAGATGACTTGAGAGTCCATGAGCCCCCATACATGCTTCTTGAAATATTTTCTTGATTATTTTCTTGAAAATTATATTTATTACATGTATTTTCATATTTTGATGATCATCATAAACTTTATTTCTTGAATAACATATTTTTCATGAGATATTGTATAAACCCTATATGTTAATTTGTGAAAGCATAATGAATGAACCTAGGGATAGATTCTAGAGCCTTGACTTGAGTATGTTGATGGTAATCATGATGTGAGTATGAGTATGAGTTAATTGAGTTTGATGATCTATGAGTCTTCATAATTGAGTTCTTGAGTTTTGTGTAAACGACTTCTTCCTATTGATGATCTGAGTCCTTGAGTTTTTAAATGACAATTGAGCTAACTGAGGTGAGTTAAAGTCCCTGAAATAATAGAGGACCCTTTAGTGAGGTAATGAAATGATGAGAGTCTCCATGAGACTAATTGAGTTGATGAGTTGAGTGCCTCCATGAGATTAATTGAGATGACGAAGAGTCCTATAAGTATTGAGCCCTAGGAGAAGTATCGAGCACCAAAATGGGTAAGAGTGAGTATCACTCGCACTCATTAACTACGTTGCCAAGCGTAGAAAGGGGATTGAACCATTACATCACATGGTCCCCGCTTGAGATAAAGTTCCTCAAACAATAATGGACAATAGAGTTTAGTTCCCTTGAGGATCATATTAGTTACTTACTCGGCAAGTACAAAATTGTTGTGGCAACATCAACGGGACTGTTGTATAATCACTGGCTCATAACTGATTGTTGACGATAAGAGAAACTCCCAAAAAGTTCCCACCTTGAGTACTCCGAGTCGAGTTGAGTTGAGTTCTTTGAGTTGAGTCTTAGTTGATTGATGAGGTTTGAGTTGGTTGATGGGTCACTTGTTTAATCTTTATTCTTGCTTTAGATACACATTTGACATTCTGTTTTAGTATTATTTTGAGTTGATGTTATTTCTATATTGTTCTACCTGTTTCTATTTCATTCAGCTATTTTACATACCAGTAGATTCCAAGTACTGATGTACCCTTTTTGGACTGCATCATTTTATGATGCAGAGGTAGGCACTAGAGATAGTCAACATGCTTATTGTTGAGGATCTGAGAATTTCAGCTGAGTTGGTGAGCCTCCCGTACTTCGCAGGGTCATTACATTTACTTTCATCATGCTTATTAGAGTTAGACATCCAGTTAGATTATTTTATATTTGAGGTAGCCATGGATATGTCATTGGCACCATATGATAGTGATAGAGGCTTAATAGACTAGAGTTGGAGTATCAATGTTGATACATATTGAGCTAGTTTTTTTCTACTAGCCTTTTTATTTATTTGATATACTTTTGAGACATTAGCTTTGCTCACCTTTATCTTAGTCTTCTGCTGATTGTATTGAGTTTATTGATTGAACGGATGTGATGAGGTTGATGGTTCACTTAGGGACTAGCACTAGTTTGTGGGTGCCGACCACGCCTAGGGTACCCTCCAGGGTGTGAGATAGATGTTATCAACACCTTATAAAGTAGAGAGGCTATTTTGATTGACCCTCTACTTAAGAAAAAAGTAGTTAAAATAATAAAAGGAGTGAAGAAGTTTTGGTTTTTTAAAAAATATTGTAGCAACAACAATATTTAACGTGATTGAAATTTTCTTTGTATATTTTTAACTAAATATAGGAAAGATAATAACCATCTTTAAACAAAAATTTACATAGCTTAAATTTCAAAAAACTAAAAAGTCATTGATGCTTTGCATGAGGTAAGAATAAAATTAAAATTATATTGTGCTTTGAACTGCCATTGAGCATCTTCTTACTAACATTTGTTTTGGTTGTTATGTAATGAAAAAGTCATTGAAAGTGAGCCTATTGATTCAAGAGACACACCGTCTCTTAATGTAGTCAGCTATTTATGTTTGGTAATAGTTTATAGTCAAGATTTTATGTAACAACACATTTCAATATCATTCCTTTTTTCATTTTGGTTGATTGCAATATTCTTACTATGGAATCTCTATGAATATTTATCAATATAGGCATGTTAAGTTTATATGATTCTCTAGTTTACCATTGAAGATGCATGCGTTTTCACTTTTTTTTGGTCAACTTTTTACATTAAATAATAAATTATAGAGAGATCACTGTTCTTTAAGGAAGCCTTTTGGCTCAAATATTCTAAAAAAATTTAAAGATTCGTTGTGATTGCAAGCTCATCATTTGATTTGGGCTAATAATCATCTTTTTTTAGGCTATAATTTTTATAAAATAATCATCTCCATATAAAATTGAACACATTTCAACTTATTAATTATATTTTAATCAAGTATATTATACTTTGATCAAGTATAGATATTGTTAATAATGCAGATACAGGTGATAGAGAATTTCATTAGCGTATGGTTAAAGTCCAGCTTTTTGATTCTAGAGTGGTAGGCCCTCTTTGCTATCCCGAGGAGCCTTTTTAGTTTTCATGGAGTATTTTCAGTTTCTTGATTTGGGTAGCCATGGCATTTCATGATACCATCTAGACTATTAGATAGAGGCTTCATGAACATTGAGTAGAGAATTGTCAACTATTATTTATTTTCCAACTCATGTTCATTGGAAATTAATATTGATAGAGATTGATTATTTAATTGGAGCATTTCTTCTGTTGTTAAGTATGATGTGGCGATGATACCAGGTGGTTCTCTTGGGTAATCAACAATGGTTCTTCAAGTGACGACCACGCCAAGGGTACCCTCTCAGTGTGTGACATCCTATTTTTGATAGCATGGAAGAACTATAAGGTTGTTCTACGGCTTCGGCGTAGCGACTTGGAGTTGAAGTGATTAGCCTTGAGGTATTCTACGGCTCTCCTTTTTTTATATTGATTTCAAATGTATGAATATATGTGGAATTGCATGAATATTGAGGCATGGAACGAGTTTAGTATGCCACATTTATTAACATTCATGATTAGGCTATAATTGGGTTTGATAATTGATGTGCTATATTTTATAACCATGGCCTCTTTTGTTGTTTTACATTGACTTGTATGTTATTCTTTGGAGCACATTTGACCTTCATCTAGGGTTTGGCGAGTGGTTTCATAGACTTGCTATATTCAGAGCCATTAGACTTCACTTTTTTCACCTCGACATACCTTTGGACAACATAGGTCCTTGTACTCTTGTTTAGCATCTACTAGATATGAGCCTTAGCTAGGTAGTAACACATTTGTGGGGCCTTATTATCCTTAGTCCATCTATTTTCCTAGTTCAAAATTTTTTGTCACCTCCCGGGCCGTTCGACTTCAGAATGATATTAGATCAGACATAAATTTTTGTTTGGTTTTTTTAGAGGCTATGAAAAGAGGCTTATGATGAACGCGGACAATATTGGGCTAGAAAATTTCTAAGTATCTTTATGTTGGATCATTTGGCACTGACAGGAGGTTTTCATCCGCTTTTTAAGGTCCGAGCTATGTGTTCTTGTTACTGATTATTCATTCTCCTAAAACAGAGTCAAAATCTAGGGCATAGCTCCCTTTGATTTCATTATTTATTTATGGATAGATGAAATCCACAATTCAAGGTCCAGGACCTACTCTATCTCTTAGAGAGTCCAACTGTATTAGCATGGCTATAGTGGAAGACTCATCTACAGTTCAAGGTCCGATCATTTTGCCTTCTCCATCTCGGAGCTTGAGGATATTGACACTCGGGAATACCTTGGTCCAACAGAATTTCCTTACATTCTTAATTTAGTTTCTCTAAGCAACTGTTAGGCCTATGGGGGTATTTTTGAGTTTTTACTTAAACTTGCGCACAAGTTTACCTTCTGGGCTCATGAAAGCCCACTTGAATTTAGTTACTTAGGTTGTGATGTTCTTTTACACTGATGTGCATAAATTTACTTTTTCTTGTTCTTGACCTCTATTTGTGTATTATTTTAGTATATACTATTACATTATCTTTGCACACTCACTTGGCCTATAATCCTACAGATAACTATTTTATTGGTAGTCATACTACACTGTGCATCTATTTGTGTAATATATGTCCAAACACTAGTTATTGCTACTGGGACTCGAGCTAGCAACAACCAATATCCAAAGACGAGGGTGAGTACAACGTCTTGACCATTTTCATCTCCTTCCATGTATATTTCTATATATTTTGATGGATCGTCTTTTGCATTTGAGACAGGTGCATTGTAGATGTGTATATTTATATATTCTTGGTCCATTTTTGGGGCTTATACTATTTTAGTGTCTCTGCACTCATAATTTCTAGGTTCAGGGAGGGATTTCAGATACTTGTGTATATTTCGTCTATCCTGTGTTGTTTCTGTTATAATTATTTTCTGGTTATTTAGTTTTTCTGGCAATCTACAAATGGTAGCTTTTTCGGGTTTCAAATTGGCTTGTCTACTGATGGGTTAGATTAGCTATCATCACGGCTCAAGAAAATAGGTCGTGATAGAAGTGTTTTGGTTGTTGTTTTCAGAAAGTATTAATTTTTTTTCTTCTCAATTATTTCTTACTTTAGTTTTTCTTTTAATTTTAGCCATGATTTGAAAAAAAAATGAAAGATGAAAAAAGTTAGTTTGAAAAGCTATTATTTGTTTAAAAAAATAATAAATCACAATATTTTATGTTCAAATCACTAAAAAATAGTAGCCATGTATATTAAATGTGGCACATCGATAGTATCCCAATTCTATAAATATTGACTCATAATAAGAGGAACAAAAAGATCCTTTTCTTGGAATACTCAGCTACTTGAACGGAAGTGAGAAACGGTGGTTTTCAAAAAAGATTTTTGCTTGTTCTCATTCTGTGGTTTTCTCTTTTCCAGACGGTAATAATTTTTTCATTCATCTTTATTTTTGTTTTTTTCGTCCCCATTTATATATCAAACTAGAAATCTGTGTTTTTTTTTAGTTTTTAGATGGTATTAATTTCAACAAATAGGTTTGCATTTTTCCATTGGTATTTTGCTGCTCGATGTAATGACCCAGCGTAATACCCCAAAATGTTTTTTATATTAGAATAGAACCTTCAAACATAAGCTAAGCTCTCTTGGAAGCTTTCCATTCAAGCTCATTTATTTGTTTTAGGGTCATCATGGTTCCCCTAAATCAAGCCAAGTTCAAAGGATTTTCCATTGACTAAGTTTGTCACAAGTACTAATGGAAGGGTCAACTTTAAATGAAAATATCTCTTAGCACAAAAGGAACTGGGTAGACCATGACCTACCAAATTAAATCTCTTTGATTTAGCTTTCCAATGCACTTGGTTTCACCTCATTTTGTATTCGGATGAAGAAATAACGGTCATTTCACTAAGACCCTCCTGTGCAATGTTGCCACACGAGCACCAATACGGGCCGTGTGGTATCTCAGGGTCGTGTGAGTGGCCTTGAACTGGAAATAACCATTTTTCGCCTATGTATAGGGGTATGGCCAGTGGTACTGGCCGTATGGCCTTCAAGGATGGAGAAAATCAGAAGTGTGGTTCAATCTTGGTGTGGAGAAATTATTTTTGGCCAAGTATGGCACCACGGCTCACCCCACAAACCATGGTGAGGCTCATTGGACATATGGCTAGTCGTGGGATCTTGTAAGGGTGGTGTGGGGAGTTCTCTTTGCTAAGGTTGGCACTACGACACACCTCACCGACCTTGGTGAGGCTCACGGGTCGTATGGCTAACTGTGGAGCTCACTTTGGTGCTCAAAAATTCTAATTGTTGAGCCAAGTTCCAACTTCCAAACTTTTTACTAACTGAGGGTTCACGGGAAAGTTCACAGACCGTGTAATGCCACACGGGCCGTGAACCCTCTCTTGAAGTGGTGAAGTGCAATTTTTCCCTCTGTTTTATTAATGGAATTTTTGTAAATTTAATTTATTCTAATGACTTTTTGAGACTTCCTATGCTATCTTAAGGTTTCCTAATAACCTAAAACCCTATTCAAATTATTCAATTCATTCTCTCATTCTACATTTACTCAAAAACTCCTCTCAAGAATATTTGTGGGATTCAAACATGGAAATTCAAGACTAGCTCAATTCTTCTTCAAATTATCTTGTTATTTCTTCATTGGGTCTAGGTATGTGGGCTTTTGGTTCCTTTCAACCAAAGAGACCCAAAACGTTCCTAGTACTTTTCATGAATTTTTGCTCAATTTAATTTGTGATTCTGAATATTATGATTCCTTAAGTTCAAATAATATATAGGTTATGTTTATTTACTGATTTTTAAGTTGATTTAAATTATAAAATGGTGATTTACATTGGGTTTATGAAATTATAAATATGCATATCCCTCTTCAATTCTTGTTTATTCATGGGTGGTTATATTATGATTTTAAATTTGGTTTAATTATATTTTCACTTGAATCTCATATTATATTGGTGATTTTAGATTGAATCTTAATTACCCATGCCTTCATGACATTGGATTATTATGGAAATTATGAAGTGGGTTAAGCTCAATTATGTTATATGATATGCTTTTGATAAGATATTGGTTATAACAAGAATGTGATCATATACATGTCTATGATTTTGGCTCTTTGAGCATTTTAGGTCCTTGCACCATTTTGTATATGAATGGGCTATTCCTACTCATGAGTATTATGACTATGAAATTATGGTTTTGACATTTGAGTGTTCTGCTCTCTTTCCTTGAACTATGTGCCTAGCATAGGTTCCTTCCAAAATGGGGGTGCCTGTAAGGAAGGTTACTTCATACAAAATGGGAGTGCCTATAAGGTGAAGTGTAATATGATATGTTTATGTTATTAAAATCCTATCAGAAATAGGAGTGCCCATAAAGAAGGTTGCTTCATACGAAATGGTAGTGCCCGTAAGGTGAGGTATGGTTTACCTTTGGTAAGTAGACCACCTCTTTACCGATGAGGAGATTTCATCGATATTCGAAAGAATAGTTCACTTGGTCTTATTTATGTTCGTTGAGGTCATATCCCCACTATCTATGAGCATTGTATTTCATGCATCATTGGTTTCATAGTATATTGTATACTGCTCTCTTCATATATGATCTTTTCTATATTATGTGCCTTTGTCATCTAACATTGAATGCAGGTTTGGTAAGTTACATGCTTTACATCCTGCATAACTAGTACATTCAAACATACTAACACATACTTTTGCCTGCATGATTTCCCTATGTAGGGACCGAGGAGCCCATTCATCCACCGTATGATGTCTAGCTTGGGATTCAAGTTATACTTGTTATGTTGAGTCCTATCTTCCAAGGACAAGCCACCACTTCTTCTACCTATGTTGTTCTTTTCTAATCTATTTACTTTGAGGGTGAGCCCCAGGTATGTCTTGGCCCCCTACCTATCTTATGTAGAGGCATTATTGGACATCTTGTGTACTCTTTTCATTTTATGCTAAGTGCTTAATAGGATTCTTGTTATGGCTACTTATGGATTATGTTGTTATAAGATGATCTTATGTTATGTTATGGAACGACCCTAAGTCCCGAATTTCCCTAGTAGCGTGAGTCATACTTACCATCCCCTTAGTTATTATGTACTATGTGCAATGTGAATTCATGCTAATCCATTTCCCTAAGATGTCCCCATAGTGTGAGTCCTACTTTCCTATCTCTTAGAATTATGTGTTACTTTTGAATGCATTTTTGAATCGATGATGTGGATTTTGATACTTTGAGGCTTGTTTGGGGACCCTCGGGTTCTCATTCACCGTGTCACTTCTAGACCCTAGGTCCAAGTTGTGACAAAGATTGTATCAGAGCCCTAGGTTTGTAGTTGATTCTCAGAGTCCAACATTGCCATGTCAAGTAAATTCCTTTTCATGGTTGTGAAGTAGACCATGCCTATGACTGGGAGGCTATGATGACGCTCTAGGAATTTTCTCACTTATTCATGTCTTATGTCGTGCTATGGATAGTATGTTTAGTTCTTGATCTTGATGGTATCCTTACTCCATTTCAAAAAATGCCTTGTGGTAGACCTACCATACCAGCCCCAGCTAATGAAGGCTAAGCACCACAAAGGCCTATGGATGAGCCTATATTTAATGGTGAATTCCAAATGGCCTTTGCCATGCTTGCTCAGGTGGTGACTACTAAGACTAGGCAGGCCAATCTTCCTCGGGATCCTACTCGGGCTTCTAGAGTGAGGGATTTTACCCGAATGAACCCTACGGAGTCCTTTGGGTCTAGAGTTGATGAGGTTGCTCAGGAGTTCATTGATGAGCCCACAAAGGTGTTGAATGTTATGGGTGTCACTTCTGAGGAGAAGTGTGAACTGGCTGCTTATCAGTTGAAAGACGTTGCCAGGTGTGGTACAGTAAGTGGTCTATGGAAAAAGTGTACTATGTGGTGATACCGTTAAGTGGAGGAGTTCAAGCTTGCTTTTCTGGATCTTTTCTTCCCGTTCGAGCTTAGGGAAGCCAAGATGATTGAGTTTATCAACCATAAGCAGGGAAATATGAGTGTGGGGGACTATGCCCTCAAGTTCACCAAGCTTTCCAAGTAGGCTCCAACGCTTGTGGCTAACCCTCGTGCAAGGATGCACAAGTTCATTTCTGGTATCTCTGACTTGCTGGTGAAGGAGTGTCATACAGTGATGCTCATTCGGGACATGGACATATCTAAACTCATGTTGTATGCTAAACAAATTGAAGGGGAGAAACTCAAGGAGAGGAGAGTTCATGATGCTAAGAGAACTCAATTCGATAGTGGATTCTCCGGTCCTAGAGGTGGTAGTTTTTGTTGCTTCCAACAGGGCCAAGGTTCAAGTTCTTGGGTTGTTGATGTAAAATGCCTCCTCCTGAGGCACCGGTTGTTGGTGTAACAGAGTATCCCTTGTGTGACAAGTGTGGGAAGCACCACACAGGCGACTGTTGGAGGGTTTTGGGTGCTTGCTTTGGGTGCGCAATAAAAATCACAAGGTTGCTAATTGTCCCAAGAATCCTCAAAAGGGTCAAGGCCAGGTTTCTCATGGTGTACAAGGCCAGTATAGAGGTCATTAGGGTGGGGCCTTAATGAACAACAAGTTCTACGCTCTCCATGATCGTCAGGAAATTGAGGAGCCCCTAGATGTTGTTATCAGTATGTTAAAAGTATGAGATTTTGATGCTTATGCTTTGCTTGACTTAGACACAAATTTTTCTTTTATGAATCCTCTATTGGATGTTAAGTTTGGTTTGAGTGTGAAAATTTTGAGGGATCCTTTCTTAGTTTATACTCCTATGGGCTGACTCGTTTTTGCCCATAGGGTTAATCGTGATTGTCCTATTTCAGTATTGCATAAGATTTCTCATGTGCTCTTGTGGAACTTGAAATGTATGACTTTGATATGATTCTTGGGATGGATTGGTTGCATGCATCATACGCCACTATAGATTATAGGACCCAGAAGGTCAAGTTCCAACCTCCAAGGGAGCTCGTTCTTGAATGAAAGGGTAATGACTCCACTATAAAGGGTCGGTTCATCTCCTACCTTAAAGCTCGGAGGATGATCTCCAAGGGGTGCATATGTCATATTGTGAGGGTCAGGGATGTGGAGTCCGAGTTACCTACTTTTGGGTCGGTCCTAGTGGTGAATGAATTTTCAGATGTGTTCCCCGAAGACTTGCGTGGTATTCCTCCCGAAAGAGAAGTAGACTTTGGCATAGATCTTCTCCTAGATACTCAACCTATTTCTATTCCTCCCTAAAGTATGGCACCAACTGAATTGAAAGACTTGAAGGATCAGTTGAAAGATTTGTTAGAGAAAGGTTTTATCAGCCCAAGTATATCACCATGGAGTGCTCCGATGTTATTTGTAAGGAAGAAAGATGGATCTCTTTAGATGTGCATCGAGTATAGGCAACTAGATAAGGTGACCATTAACAAGACGTATCTGTTGTCTAGGATCGATGACTTGTTTGACCAACTTCAAGGGGAAACTCACTTTTCTAAGATTGATCTCCGTTCTGGGTATCATCAATTGAAGGTAGAGAGTGTGATATTCCCAAGACGACCTTTCATACAAGATATGGGCATTTCGAGTTTGTGCTGATGTCATTTGGCATACTAATGCCTTAGTTGTATTTATGGATCTCATGAATCGGGTGTTTAAGCCATTCCTTGATAGCTTTGTGGTTGTCTTCATCAATGATATCCTCATTTATTCCCAGAGTGAGCGGGAGCATATGGATCATTTGAGGTTGGTTTTGCAAACTTTGAGAGAAAAGAAGTTGTATTCCAAATTTAGCAAATGCGAGTTTTGGTTGGGTGAAGTTGCTTTTTCTGGATCATTTGTTGTCCGGTAATGGTATAAAGATGGATCCAAATAAGACTGAGGCAGTGAAGAATTGACCTAGACCAGTTACTCCTTTAGACATTCGAAGCTTTCATGGGTTAGCGGGTTATTATAGAAGGTTCGTTGAGGGGTTCTCATCTATTGCATCTTCGTTGACTAAATTGACTCAAAAGAATGCTACGTTTGTTTAGTCGGATGAGTGTGAGAGGAGTCTCCATTCTTTGAAGGAGCAACTTACATCAGCTCCGATCTTGACCCTACTAAATGGTTTGGATGGATTTGTGGTATATTGAGATGCGTCTCAGATTGGGTTGGGTTGTGTTGTTATGCAACACGGTAAGGTGATAGCCTATCCATCTAGACAATTTAAGGTTCATGAGTATAATTCCAACTCATGATCTTGAGTAAGCGGTAGTGGTATTTGCTTTGAAAATTTGGAGACACTATTTGTATGGGGTGCATGTTGATGTTTTCACCGATCACAAGAGCTTGTAATATGTGTTCACTCAAAGGGACCTTAACTTGAGACAAAGGATATGGTTGGAGCTCCAACAGAATTATGACATGAGTGTTTTATATCACCCCGGCAAGGAAAATATGGTAGTTGATGCTCATAGTAGGCTTTCTATGGGAAGCATGGCTCATGTGGAGGAGGAGAAGCAGGAGTTGGCAAGGGATATTCACTGTTTGGCTAGATTAGGTGTTATGTTGGCCGATTCGAATGATGGTGGTATACATGTACAAAATAGGGTCGAATCCTCGATGATTATTGATGTTAAAGCTAAGCAAGATTTAGATTCATCCTTTGTTGAATTGAAGAAATTTGTTACCGAAAAGAATATTGAGGTTTTCTCCCAAGAGGGAGATGGTGTACTTCTGTATCAGGATCAGTTATGTGTTCTAGACGTGGATGTTCTTAGGAAGGTGATCATGGGTAAAGCCCATAATTCTCATTATTCTATTCACCTGGGATCTACTAAGATGCATTGGGACTTGAAAGAGGTGTATTGGTGGCATGGTATAAAGAATGACATAGCCAAGTTTGTATTCGAATGCCATCATTGTCAACAAGTGAAGGTGGAGTACCAAAGGCCCGGTGGGTTGCCTCAAGACAGTGAGATTCCTACTTGGAAGTGGGAAGACATAAATATGGATTTTGTGGTTGGGTTTCCTCGGACTCGGAAGTATTTTGACTCCATTTGGGTTATCGTGGATCGGATGACCAAGTCGGCACATTTTTTACCGGTTAAGACTTCTTTTGGTGCCTAAGATTATGCAAAGTTATACATCCGAGAGTTGGTAAGATTTCATGGAGTTCCTACATATTCGATTGGGGTACCAAATTCACTTCTCACTTTTGGAGGCCGTTTCAAAAGGGACTTGGCACTAAGGTTAAATTAAGCACCAATTTTCATCCTCAAATCGATGGGCAAGCCGAGAGGACGATTCAAACCTTGGATGATATGTTGAGGTCTTGTGTATTGGAGTTCAAGGGTAATTGGAATGACCATTTTCCACTCATTGAGTTTACATATAATAATAGCTTCTATGCTAGCATTGCAAAACTATCCCAAAAAGTGCCCGAAAATGTGACTTGGAAGTGTCTGGAATTGTAATTTCCATATCCCTCATAATCCATGCATGATATCAAAAATTTGACTTCATATTCTTGATCGGGGGGCAAAATTGAGTGGGAAATGGGTCTTACCCCGATTTTAGAGAAACCATATCAAAATTCAAAAGTCCATAATTTTGCTTATCCAGTGTCAATCTGTGGCGGTACCGCGACGCGCCTCCATCGCAGACCAGTGTTATTTTTCCACAGTTTTCATGCTTGATCTATTTTCCTACACATGATATATATATATAAGCATATGTACTCCAAGTATCATTCATGCATGCAATATTATTAAATGTTCATCTATTGCCTAATTATGTATTTTGACTATGTTGCCTATCTATTGTTGCATTGCATCCTATATACTTAGTACATTCAAATGCACTAACGCATACTCTATGCTTACATGATGTTACCATGAAGGAACCGGAGCCCCACTTGATCATCCTCCTCCACGTGGCTAGTGTGATATCTCTCAAAACAAGTTGGTGAGTCCTCAACTTCGAGGACATACTTCTCTTGATTTATGCTATGTATAGGTTCTCTTTTATTTATTGTATGCTTTGGCTACGAGGGTGATCCCGGTTGCTTGTCTTGGCCCCAACTAAGTTCTATGTTTAGAGGTGTTGTTGGACAAGTTATGTAACTTAAACTCTCTTTGGTTCATTTATGTCTAATGATATGAATGATGTCTCTTAGCCCTGAATCCCCTCTTTACTATCTCTCATCGTTGTTTTATTGCTTCTAGGACCAAGGATGTGTAATGATATGTTAAGAGGCTTAATTGGGGTCCCTTCGGATTCCCCATTCGTCATATCACATCTAGGCCCTAGGCTTGGGTCATGACAAATTTGCATGGCACTGTTTGAGGCATTGTATGGTAGGAGGTGTAGGTCTCTAATAGGGTGGTTTGAGTTGGGAAAATAAGCTTTAATTGGCACAGACTTGCTGATGGGGGCCATGGAGAAAGTGAAATTAATTAGGGAGAGGTTCAAGATGGCCTAAAGTCACCAAAAGTCCTATTTGGATGTTAGGAAGAGGGACCTTGAATTCTAACATGGGGATTGGGTATTTGTGAAAGTCTTATCTATGAAGGGAGTGATGTGTTTTGGCAAAAAGGGCAAGCTAAGTCCCCGATATGTAGGCCCTTATGAGGTTATTGAGCAGATTGGGAATGTGACGTATAGGGTGGAGTTACATTCAGATTTAAGCTCTAGTCACCCGGTCTTCCATGTGTCTATGTTGAGAAACATGGTTGGTGATCCTGGCATTATTATGCCTTTGGAAGGTATTGAGGTGGAGGAGAACTTGTCCTATGAGGAGGTTCCTGTTGAGATTTTGGATAGAGAGGTGAAACGACGATGTAACAAAGATGTAGCTTTGATTAAGGTGCTTTGGAGGAACCAACATGTGGAGAGTGCTACATGGGAGATGAAGTTGGACATGATGAAGTGATACTCTTACCTTTTCCAATCTACTCAATCTTAAGGTACTAGGTTCTTCTTTTCCTAATTCGTCCCAATCCTTTTATTCTTGAGTCTCATCACATGACATACTTACATGTGCATTGAAATGATTTTTATGATGTTCTGAATGATTTTATTACATTTTTGCATGAGTTTTAATGATTTTATGATATTCAAATGATAAACTATGTATATTATTTTGTGTTTGGGAGTTTCATGTTCTAATCTAAGCCTTTCAACCTAGTTCTTGCACATTTGAGGATGAATGCTCTTAAAGGGGAGATGATGTAATGACCCAGCGTGATACCCCAAAATTTTATTGAGATTAGAATGGAACCTTCAGACTCAAGCAAAGCTCTCTTGCAAGCCAATTCAAGCTCATTATGTGTTTTAAGGTCATCCTGAGTCCCGTATATCATGCCAAGTTCAAAGGAATTTCCGTTGACTAAGTTTCTCACAAGTACCAATGGAAGGGTCAATTTTAAATAGGCATATCTCTAAGCACTAAACTAATTGGGTGGCTCACGACATACCACATTAAAGATCTTTGAGTTAGCTTTCCAATGCACTTGGTGTCACCTCATTTGGTGTTCGGATGAAGAAGTTATTGTCATTTCGGCAAGACCCTTCTGTGTAGTGTTGCCACATGGGCACCCATATGGGTAGTGTGGCATCTCAGGGGTCGTGTGAGTGGCCTTGAACTACAAATGACCATTGTTGGCCTATGTATTGGGTATGTCTAGTGGTACTGACCATATGGACTTCAAGGATGGAGAAAATCCTAAGTGTTGTTCAATCTTGGTGTGGAGAAATTATTTTTGGCCAAGTATGGTACCACAGCTCACCCCATGAACCATGGGTGAGGCTCACCAACCGTATAGCCACTCGTGGGGTCTTACAAGGGTGGTGTGGCAGGAGTTTTCTTGGCTAAGGTTGGCACCACGGCCCACCTCATGAACCGTGGTGAGGCTCACGGGTTGTATGGCCAACCATGGAGCTCACTTTAGTGCTAAAATATTCTAAGTGTAGATCCAAGTTCCAACTTCCGAAATTTTTGCTAAGTGAGGGTTCACGGGCAAGTTCACGGACCCTGTAATGTACCACGGGCCGTGAACCTTCCCTTGAATTAGTAATGTACAATTTTTCCATCTGTTTCATTGATGGTCGTTTCATAAATTTAATGTATTCTAATGAGTTTTTGGGACTTCCTATGCTATCTTAATGTTTCCTAATAACCTAAAATCCTATTCAAATTATTCAATTCATTTTCTCATTTTACACTCACTCAAAAACTCCTCTCAAGAATACCTGTGGATTCAAGCTTGGGAATTCAAGACTAGCTTAATTATTCTTCAAATTCTCTTGGGATTTCTTCATTGGGTCTAGGTATATGGGTTTTCTCTTTGGTTCTTTTCAACCAAAGAAACCCAAAACTTTCCTAGTACTTTTCATGAATTTTTGCCACTTTAATTTGGGGTTTTTAATATTATGATTCCTTAAGTATAAATAATATATGGGTTATGTTTATTTACTCTTTTAAGTTGATTTATATTATAAAATGGTGATTTACATTGGATTTATGAAATTATGAATGTGCATGTCCCTCTTCAAGGCTTGTTTATGAATGGATGGTTATATTATGATTTTAAAAATATTGATTTAATTATATTTTCACTTGAATTTCATGTTATATTGGTGATTTTTAATTGAATCTTAATTACACATGCCTTCCACACATCATTCATGGCATTTGCATTCGTGACATTGGATTATTATGGAAATTATGAAGTGGGTTAAGTCCAATTATATTCTATGATATGATTTTGATAAGATATTGGTTATGATAGGAATGTAATCACATACATGTCTATGATTTTGGCTCTTTGAGCAATTTGGGTGTTTGCACCATTTTGTATATGAATGAGCTATTCCTATGCATGAGTATTATGACTATAAAATCATGGTTTTGGCTTTTGAGCCTAAGTATGAATTATTATGACTGGTGTTTAGCTTTTAAGCCCAATTGTGCATTGAAATATTTTGGAAAGACTTGTATCTCTTTGAAAGCATGTATAATATGTATATTATAAGTATTCTTGTGGGATGACGACTCACTGATGGGATGAGGGTTTCGCTCTCTTTCCTCGTAATATATGCCTAGAATAGGTTCCTTTCGAAATGGGAGTGCCCATAAGTGTCACGCCCTAAGTCTCGTTAGGGCAGACCGGCACCCGTTGTCGATAAGGCTTGGGAGAACCAACCTATATCTATGCACTTTCTATACATTTATAACGGATTTCCATATTTAACATGCCTTTATGCAAGTAAATAGTGATACAATCCAAAAGAAAATACATGTGAC